>VSMD01023963.1:0-12793 GCA_008750895.1 Mirza zaza | reverse complement strand
CATTTAATTCTAAGTCAGTATACACAGAATGATCTCATTCTTCAATGGCTGCAGTACATGGTTACGCCACAGTCATCCCTCATTTCCAGGTTGATCTTTTTTAAATCATTACCAACTTTGGTATAATAAACATCTTTGTACATAAAACTTTGTACATTTTTAGAAGTATAATAAAATATAAATTCCTAGAAATGGAACTGATGAGTCAAGGGGTAGATACATTTAACCTGATAAATATTGACAAATTGCTTCCATAAAAGTTAAAACTTATTAACTAACATTCTTATCACCATGTATACATTAGAATTAAACCTTCATTTGAAATTTCTATTCTAGGAATATTTCACTCACTCTGATTTTGCCTATTGATGTGAAGAATAATCCTCAAGGAAAATGAATCAGTCGTTCCATTATCTTCCCAAAGATTAGATTGTGATGGTCAGTAATGGTTCCAATTACTGAGTGTTTTTTAGAGTTTTTTAAAAAATCAAGTTAAAAAAACAAGTTAATAATTCAAGTATATCCTGTAACAGAAACTTTACTACATGCACAGGAAACCAATATAGTCTTGGGTATTAAGAGCATATGCACTAGATTCTGATGAGTATTACTAGAAATGTAGACATAAAATTTAACTAGATATGTAATAGTGACCTTTACAGAATCCAGATAGTTTCTAATAGTAACAACCAAAAAGATGATATGAGAAATGCTCATTGAAAAGTAAAAATTTATTTCATATCCTGTTATCACTTGCCACAAAAAAAGAAATAGCCACATTATACCCAAGTAGAAACTGGCATTATGTAAATTCATCTACTTAAAAGTGAATCCAAAACCATTCTTTTTATTATAATTTAGTTCAAAATGTGAAAATGCAGAAAGATCACTACGGTAAATTGTTGAGTTTATTTTTCCCCCTTCTGCTATGATCTTATGCTCTCAGCCATCTGGCTTGTATTTACTGTACTACTGGGAAGCTATATTTGCTAACAAAAGTAAAAGCTCTCTTTTTCCTATTGTGTTTGCACAGTTATTCCCATGTACTGTTTTTCATTTTCTAAACCAGGTACTTTGCCCACTTCAGAACAGATTCTTGAAGGCTTCATTATTATTTAACAGAACATGCTATCCTTCCTTACAACATGGCTGTTCCTGCATTCCAGTTGAACAATAACTTTTGCAAGCTCTAAGAGATTCCCCCCACCTTTCCACTCCAACATCTCCAGCAACCCTATTTCTGAACGTACCTTAGTCCCTTTCATTTGAGTCAGTTACTTTATTATCAAATATACTCAAATATAACCTTATTATCATCAAATATAACCTCTAAAATGGGTTTCAGGCTTAAAAAGAAAACTATTTATTCATTTACCCATTTATGGTTTTGATATAAGCTATTTGTTAAAGTAATCATGATATCTTCATGAACAGAAGGGGCCTGTACTTTAAGAAAGCTAATGTTTTACCCTAAATCTTTAGTAGCATAGATCATTAGGCTGAAACAGACATCTTATGAGCAGCAAATCTTTGCTGTTTTCCTCAAGAGGGTGGGGGTCCCTACCTCTTACTCATTTTCCAGGCATATAGTATGAAAGATAACTTTAAAAAAGAACATCAGTGATGTATTTAAAACCTTTTTTTCCAATTTACTTATAAAATAAGTGAAATCTGCACATAGTAAAAAATTCAAAGGTACAAAAAAAGCCAAACTGTACAAAGGAGTCTATATAATTAAGTTAGTCTTCCTCCTACCCTTGAACCCTGTTCTAGAAGTAAAACTACTTTTGCCAATTTCTTGTGTTTCTTTCTACACACCTCTTTCCACCTGTTTTTACAAAAATTGTAGAGCACACACTTCTCTCCACTTTGCTTTGTCCCACTTAATAATATACCCTTGAATACATTGTATCTTACTACTTAGAGAGCTACTCAATTTATTTTCAAATGGTTACACAGTATTTCACTGAATGGATATATTACTATTAATAAATATTGCTATTTATTAATATATAATATAAATATTATATAAAATATATCATTAATATATTAATTTATATATTGATATTTATTAATATTTGATAAATAGTAATATATTCCCTATAATAAGCATACAGATTTTCCCTTATATTTCATTATTGTAATGCTGCTTTTGTTTATACTTCTTTGGACATACATGTATAAAGTGTGTTCTATGTTTAACCTTTTGAGGAACCACCACACTGTTTTTCCACAGCAGCTGCACCATTTACATTCCCATCAGCAATTTCCAATTTCTCTACCAACACCTGTTATTTCCTATTTTTTGATAACAGCCATCTTAATGGATGTTAAGTGGTATCTCATTGTGGTTTCTATTTGCATTTCCCTAATGACTAGTGATGTTGAGCATCTTTTAATGTATTCATTAGCCATTTGCATATCTTCTTTGGAGAAATGCCTATGAGTCCTTTACCCATTTTTAAACTGGGTTGTTTTTGTTGAGTTGTAAAAGTTCTTTATATATTCTAGATATCAATAACTTATCAGATATATAATTTGAAAATATTTTCTCCCATTCTGCAAATATTTCCCTTTTGATAGTGTCCTGTAATGCATATAAGTTTTTAATTCTGATGAAGTCCAATTTATCTATTTTTCCTTTTGCTGCCTGTCCTTTTGGCATCATATCCAAGAAATCACCACCACATCTGATGTCACAAAGATTCTCCTGTTTTTCTAAGAGACTTATAGTTTTAGCTCATTTAGGTCTTTGATCCATATTGAGTTAATGTTTATATTAATACATGGTATAAGGGTCCTGCTTCATTTTTTTGCATGAGGACATTCAGTTTTCCCAGCACTATTTGTTGAAAAAAGACTATCTTTTCTCCATCAAATGGTGTTGGCACCCTTGTCAAAAATCAATTGACTGTATATGTGAGTTAATTTCTGGGACAATATTAGGTTTGATACTGCCAAATTACCTTCCAAATAGGATGTACCAACTTATATTCCCATTGATATATAAGAGGGATAATTTTCTGTATCATCCAAACACCATTTTTGGGAGCAACACACATTCCATATTATACTTAGATAAATCTTCTGAAAGCAGAGTATTGTTTTTTTCCTCTAATGGGATAGTCATTCTTATTAGTTGAGTCTGATTTTTAAGCATATTCATTTTTACCTTACTAGCCCACAACACTCATGATATTCTTTGATTAGGAATACACATTAAACATTTTTTTAAATGAGAAATCATTGGAATTTACAGTCTTTCATTTCTGCTTCTATCACGTTATCTCACTCCTCATTCTGTAACTCTTTTTCCTGTAACTGTTTCTTATTTTCCTAAAAGACATAAGTAGCATAAGTTTTTATATTAGTCCCAAAATACTCATTTAAGATCCAAAGACTATTACAAGATAGGATTTGCACAAATTTTCATTTATAAAAATGGTTCTTATCCAGGTATATATATAAAAACTAGGCCTCAACCTACAGAGATTCTGATTTAGACAAACAGGAATGGGATCCAGACATGTATATTTGGAAAATGCTAGTATCTGATTTTAATGCATTTCCCAGCTTAAGAACCACTAGAGAACGGGCATGGTGGCTCACTTCTGTAATCCTAGCACTCTGGGAGGCCGAGGTGGGAGGATTGCTCAAGGACAGGAATTCAAGACCAGCCTGAGCAAGAGTGAGACCCCGTCTCTAATAAAATAGAAAGAAATTAGTCGGACAACTCAAAATATATGGAAAAAATTAGCTGACTATGGTGGTGCATGCCTGTAGTCCCAGCTACTCAGAAGGCTGAGGCAGGAGGATTGCTTGAGCCCAGGAGTTTAAGGTTGCTGTGAGCTAGGCTGATGCCACGGCACTCTAGCCCTGGCAACAGAGCGAGACTTTGTCTCGGAGAAAAAAAAAAGAACCACTAGAACTCGTCTGATTATCATGACAATTCTATGTAATAACAATTCTGTGTTATTACATGCAATTGTTGTGTACTTATATCAGTGTGCATTTACCTAAGGCTGACAGAGCCAAGTGACTGACCCAAGGTCATATAGAAGTTTCCAACTATAAATACGTTATATAAAATTGTCTAAACCCAATATTACTCCCATGGTTGCTAAAAGTGTGTTAATTTAAAATGTACAAAGTAGACTTACCGAATTATTTATGCTATTGAGTTTTAAACATATAAATGATCTATTAATAGTAAGACTCTTAAAAACTGTCCTAAAAATACAAAGAATAACACTTATTTAGCTACTATGAACTAGCTACCCATATTATTCAGGGCATACTAGAACAGCATGGCTCTTCAAATACGTATCACAAAAATTGACCTGGTGAAAATTCCATTCTACTGTCTTTACGGTGACAAGTACATCTTCTTAATAGTCAGCATCTGTGACCCTTTGGAGCAACTTTACGGCTTACACAAAAATCACTTCAGAATCACACTGGACCTCAGCACTGCTTGAGTATACAAACTCCATAAAACAAAAAAACAAAAGGATAAAATTATCCTGGATTATGACAATATTTAAGGTTTTACTCCTTTTCAATTTTAAACTAGTATTTTATGCTTCATTAGCAGCTATTGTTTTTTAAGCACTTAGTATATATTCAAGGTACCATTCTAAATGATTTACATATTTTATTTAATACTCACCACTAATTAAATGAGGCAACTACTATCTCCATCTAGCAGATGAGGAAAACAGGGCTTAGAAAGGCTTAGCAACCTCCCCAAAGTAGCAACAGTAGGTAGCAGGATTTGAATCCCATGATCTTGTAACTACTACTTTCCATTTAACCTATACATTTAAGTACATTATATAAAATTTTCACTTTACTTGGGATTTCATATTCTTCAAAGCTTTTGCTCCTCCTTGCCTCTAGGCTTATATACAGTTGACCTTTCAACAATGTGAAGGTTAGTAGCACCATAATTCTCAAAGTCGAAAATCCATGTGTAACTTCTGACTCCCCAAAAACTATACAAATAGTCTACTGTTGGCCTGAAGCCTTACCAGTAACAGTGAATTAACACATATTTTGTACATTTTATGTATTATATACTCTACTCTTACAATAAAGGAAGCTAGAGAAAAGAAAATGTTAAGAAAATCATAAGAGAAAATATAGTACTGTACTATATTTATCGATACCAAAAGTTTACATCATTTGTTTACAAGATGCATCATGTGTTTGAAACGGCAGTCAACTGCAGCTGCAGACCTCAATCTATGGTATACATCAAGCAATTCAACTTTTTCTTGTAATATCATGACTTTTCTCTGCTTCTTGGAAGCACTTCCAGCATCACTAGTGGCACTCTGTATGGGTCCCACGGTGTCATTCAAGGTTTACAGGATTGCACTAAGCGTGATGCAAAATATTGCACTAAGCGTGATGCAAAATATGCGAGAAATCACCTTTTCCAACAATATACAATTTACTGCTCATGTGGAGATGATTAGCATCATACAGCTTTGTAAACTGATACTTGTAACACTTGAGCTCACCACAATAGCAATAAAAGGGGGCTATGAAATTATTGTAGTACACTATGTACTAGAGTTCATTTATGCAGTTATGATTTAATATTGCATCTTTACATTTGTTTACACTTCTCATGACTGCAATGGCCTGTGCCACATATGGCCTGTAAGTGTTTGTGTAGGCTTTAATACATTTTCACTTTTAATAATATGTTTATGTATATTTTATGGTGGCAAATGATAAAATAGACTAGTATCTACATATATTTTATACATTCATGATGTACCCTTAAAAATTTTTTTTATGATTCTAGACTATGCAGTTCCTGTTTTTTCAAATTGTCACAAATCTCCAAAAATTTTTCTAATATATTTACTGAAAAAAATCTGCATATAAGTGAACCTGCACAGTTCAAACCCATGTTGTTCAAGGGTCAACTGTAAATAGATAAAATTTATACAAATCCCTGATATACAAAAGTGATTGGGAAAAAGAATCAATAGAGAACCCTAAAACATTCTATTCTTTCACCATGGGTATTTTATTTCAAACTATGTGTACTGGGAAAAGTATTCAAAGAAAAGCAATCATCTAGTTCCCTGTACCTTGATGTTCTTCTTCCTCAGGCCTGAGACTGTTTTACAGTAAGATTCCACTGGTAAGACTGCAGTCAAAATCCAATCTTTGCCAAATGCACATAGCATTCTATTTTGAGGTTTGACTATGTTTAGTTACTATATATAGACATATATTTTACTATGAGTACTATAAGTACAACACTTTTAGAAATAGCATTTGATTAAGATCATAAAGTTACCTAGTTCCAAAGTGTAAATCACATAATTCCATTTTTAATTATTATTGAATTTCATGGGAAAAATCTGAAGACTCTGCTACCTACTCTTCGGACACATTTTACTTCTGTAGTTTACAATTTTATTTTGAAGAGTATATCTGTTCTTCTCCCCATGACATTACTATCTCTGAAATAAAAATTTCACTGGCTACTTATGAAAGCTAGGCATGTTCTATGAATATTTTTAATGTTTTGAAGATCATGGTATAGAAGGCAGCATCTATATTAGAACACAGCACTATATGAAATGCTTGTCTGATTTTGCACAGAAATTTCTAGGTTCCTAATTGATTCATTTTCTCAAAAATTATATAAGTGTCAATCAAGTATGAAGTTCTAGAAACACAAAGATAAAAATACATGATTCTTACTGTCAAGGAGCCAATGGTCTAAGAGGCCAGAAAACACAATAAGTTCTCACATAAGATTTCCTAAAAAATATACTCAAACTTATAAAGTCTCATTTATATTAATATAATCAGAAGTTTCCTATTTCTAAGTATTCAATAAATTCTGTCATAAAACTCACAAGAGTATCTTCCCTAATTCTCTCATTCCTCTCAAATAATAGTCCTTCCTTCGAGCCACCACAGCCCTTAATCTGTACTTTCTGACCACTTTGTACTTTCCACTGTAGTTATTTGAGTATAGAGCATATCTTCTCCACTGTCTTGATATTCCTTGAAGAAAGGATCTATTTTTTATTCATCCCCTATAGTGTTTAGTGTCAGCAAGAATTAAAATATAGGGCGTCCCAAAAGCCACTGTACATAGGGAAAAGGGGAAATTGTAGCTAAATGTACCTTAATTTACAAGATATTACAAAATGTTTCCTTCATATGGAGACTTTTGGGATACCTTGTATTTACTGAAATGAAATACTTAGAGTCCTGATGTAATAATTTGAAAATAGCTTTTTGGTTTCAAGAGACTAATGTAGCTTTTAAAATTTTCCAATCAGTGGGAAAATGTGGCTCCAAAAGTGATTCCCCAACCTCAAAGAAATACATGTTCATTTTACCATGTCATTCTTACCAAGCTATTCAGTCTTGGTTGAAAAATAAGAATAAAAAAGCATGATGGGTAAGTTACCAATAAAATGGAATAACAGCAGCAAATGGATGAGTGAAATATCTAGAAACATCCAAATGCAACTTTCATAGTAAAGGTAGAAAGTTATTTAAAAAAAAAAAAAATCAGCTGCTTAAAAAAAATTGGGTTGTAAAAAAAACCAGAAAACATCAGGGAGAATCCATTTCTTTACACTTTAGCTTTGTCTAAAGAACATTAAATGAGATATAGCTCAAAATAAATACTGTCTTTCAAAAATACACCTGCGCACATTTGAAAAGTTTCTATTACATCATTTTAGAATATCAAAAAAGTTTGATGGATATATTAATCCTATTGTTTTTTAATTCTTAAAATTAGTTCAAGGGGGGAAAAAAACACCTCGTCTGGATTTAAAGGCCAAGACAAGCTAACATAAAGTTATAACTACTACAAGAGAAAAAAAGGAAGAATGGCAGGAAGAGAAATCTACTTGTAAAGAGCAAGCAGTTCAAGTGAAAATTTGACTGGTCCAACAAGCCCCCATACCAGGGTCTCTATCATGTAATTAGAACACAAACAAAATTATTATGTTCTCCCTAGGCTATTCTATGACCTGGAAATAAGTTTAAGTCAATATTCTTGATCACTGAACCAGGATTAATCATGACTAGCCCAGTGCACGTAATTTGTGAAAAGCTGAAATACATGATAATTCATGAAAAATAAAAAGTGGCCTGTTAAAATTCTGAAGCAGAAAAATATACATTCTATGTTTTTCCTCAAAGTTTTAAAAACTAGTTTAGATCAAAATTAAATTTTTTCTCATATGCGTATACTTTAATTTTTAATTATTATGGGTACATATAATTACATATCTTTATAGGGTACATGTGATGTTTTGACACAAGCATACAATATGAACTAATCAAACCAGAGTAATTAGCATATCCATCAAAGATCCATCAAAATGACAAAGATATGTTAGGCATTTAATATCTCTTTGTATTAAGAACATTCCAATTCTAATCTTTTAGTTATTTTAAAGTATATACTAACTTACAGTTGTTTATAGTCACTTTGTTGTGCTATCAAATGTTGTTCATTCTATCTAATCAACTATATTTCTGTACCATTAACCACCCCCATTTTATCTTACCCTCCCCGCTACATTTCCCAACCTTTGGTAACCATCATTCTACTCTGTCTCCATGAAACCAATTGTTTTTAATATTTAGTTCCTATGTATGAGTGAGAACATGTGAGATTTGTCTTTGTGTGCTTGGCTTATTTCACTTAACATAATGTTCTCCAGTTTCATCCACGTTGTTGCAAATAGCAGGATTTCATTTTTTGTGGCTATGTAATATTCCATTGTGTATGTGTACTACAATTTCTTTATCCATTCATCTGTCTATAGACACTTAAGTTGATTCCAAATCTTGGCTATTGTGAATAGTGCTCCAATAACCATGGGAGTGCAGATATCTTTTTGATACAATGAATTTCTATCCTTTGGATATATACCCAACAGTGGGATTGCTGGGTCAAATGGTAGTTCTATTTTCAGTTTTTTGAGGAACCTCCATACTGTTTTCCATAGTGGTTGCACTAATTTGTAACATAGTCCCACCAACAGTGTACAAGGGTTCCCCTTTCTCCACATCCTTGCCAGTATTTGTTATTGCCTTTTTGATAAAAGCCATTTTAACTGGGGTGAGAGGACATCTCATTGTAGTTTTGATTGGCATTACTCTGATGACTAATGATATTGAGCATTTTTTTAACGTCCCTGTTGGCCATGGTATGTCTTTTTTGTTGTTGTTGTTACCTTTCTATGCTTGGTTTATTTCACTTAATATCCTCAAAGCTCATTTACATTACAACAAATAACAAGATTTCATTATTTCTTATGGTTGAATAGTACTCCATTGTGTATATACACAAATTTCTTTATCCATTCATCTGTTGATGGATATGTAGGTTGATTCCATTATATTGGCTATTGTAAACAGTGCTGTATGTCTTCTTTTGAGAAGGTGGATCCCTTGTCCACCTTTTAATTGGATTATTTAATTTTTTCCTATTGCGTGTTGGAGCTCCTTATATATTCTAGTTATTAATCTCTTGTCAGACTGGTAGTTTACAAATATTTTCTCCCATTCTGTGGGTTATCACTTTGTTGGCTGTTTCCTTTGCTGTGCAGATGCTTTTTAGTTTGATGTGATCCCATTTGTCTAATTTTGCTTTGGTTGCCTGTGCTTTGGAGGTATTACTCAAGAAATCTTTGCCAAGACCACGATCTTAAAGAATTTTCCCAATGTTTTCTTTTAGTAGTTTCAGGTATTAGATTTAAGGCTTTAAACCATTCTGATTTGATTTTTGCATATAGTGAGAGATAGATAAGGGTCTAGTTTCATTCTTCTGCATATGAATATCCTATTTTCCCACACCATTCACTGAAGAGACTGTCCTTTCCCCACTGTATGTCCTTTGTCAAAGACACATCACTACAGATGTGTATATAATTTTAGACAAGGAATAAAATCAAATTGCTTTACCATTAGTAGAAACTTTCTCATGAAATAACTAGAGGATGTAAATTGTTGAAGTAGTATTTATTTATAATTATCAAAAGAATCAGATTTGTTTCCCAAGTCTAAGAAGTAAAAAAAAATTGATGAGAACAAGGCACCAGACAAAACTCAGTTGTCAATAAGATTGTTATTAACATCTTATTAAATGTGCTAATTCTAATTTTTTCTAGGTAACACCAAAATCCATATTTGTTATTACAGAATATCTTGTGATTAAAATAGCATTACTTTAAAATGAATCATTTTTTTCTCTTTTTAAAGCATGATTTTTTTTGTTTTTGTTCTTGTTTAAGAAACATGGTTTCACTGCCACCCAGGCCGGAGAGCAGAAGCACAATCATAGCTTACTGCAACCTCAAACTCCTGGGCTCAAACGATCCTGCCGCCTCAGTGTCCTGAGTAGCTGGCACTACAGGTGCACACCTCCACACCCAGCTAATTTTTTAAAAGTTTTTTGTAGAGATGGGGTCTCGCTACGTATGAGGGGTATTTTTTTGTAAAGAGATTTACAAGATTGTTTCTAACATATACTCCTAAATACATACAAGTCACTTGGGCAAGACTGACTCTGACAAGCAAAACTTTTTGTGCTAGTAAAGCCTCCTAAATGCCGAGGCTCCTTGTCACCTTCTGGCTGCCTTATTGCCACTGCCCTCACTGCTGCCCCCATTCTATACTATCCTCACAAGATAGTATAGAATATTAGTTTAAAATAACTAAGTTATTTTAATGTTTTAATATAATTATGCTTCAAATCACCTTATTTTTTTTAATCATCCAGCCCAAAATATCATCAGTTGATTTTTCTTAATGTTACTGTGGCTCTAGTTTACCCACAGAATAGGTAGCTATCTTCTAATTATGGCAAGCTCTGATGTAAGCAATAATAATGCCTTTAAAAAAAAACCACTAGTTAAATATTAAAACTACTATATAATTCCTTACCTATAATGATCTAATCACACAAAGTATATTTTCAAAGAATGGGGTCTCATTTTGCAACAGTCATAAAATGTTCAAGAAGGGGATTTTTACCTATTAAAGGTAAGGAATTTCTTAACATAGGGTTATTGATCCCAAGAGATGTCATGGATAAACTTCAGAGTATTTAATTTGAATTCTCTCAAATACAAAAAAATTATCCACAAGATTTTCTGAGGAGAGTCCGTAGCCTTTGTCAGTTCTCAAAGGGGGTCTGTGGACCCAAAAGAGTTGCAGAAGTGATCTAACTGGATTGGGAGTTTTAAGTATGGTTTCATCGGTACATGCCTACCAACCGTGAAGTATCCATTGCAAGTAACTTGTTGCTGATTAACACTCAAATTTGTGAACCATTTGCTTTTTGAAATATATAACACAGCAGAGTCAAGGTTATCTTTATAATAACATAACTTTCATTTGCTTGCACTTCTTGTATGACAGAGAACCAGACCAGTGGAAATTGCCCAGGATTCTGAGCACATGTGTGAAAATGTGCCATGCACACAAACACCCTTCATCACACATAATCCAGCAGAAAAAAGTTTGAGAACTGCCAATTTGAACTAAACCCCTCATTTTACAGATGAGGAAAACTTAGGCTCAGAGATGTTAAATGATTTGTTCAAAGTCACACAGGAGTCTGGCACTTCATTCAACAAAAACAGTGCTGGGATTGAAATGGATCCCTACATTGGCATTTTCTCAGTCTGGATTGTGGCTATAAAAAGGATGATTTTATACCTTGGTATTCGACAAAGTTCCATCCTTGGCGTACTTTTCTCACTTTGAACATTCACCTTGAACAACCTCATCTGCTTCCCAGAACTTCATCTCTCACTTCTCCTGTCATCAACTCACAGATCTCTATTTCTAGTCCTGTGAAACTGCTTGTGCTCCAGGTCTATATGTCCAGTTGCCCACTTTAAATCTTCTACTGCTATCCAAGTATCACAATCATATGTTAAAAAATCAAATTCATATTGCCCACACATTGAGGGGACAACGGGGGAGGGGAGAGTGAGGGAGAGAGCAATTTTTGTCCCAGTTTTCTTTCTCTGTGCAAGAAACCTTGGAGTTTCTTTAACCTGACCTTTACTCTCCACATCATTCCTTGTGATTTTCCTTTCAGGCCAGTCTCTTTCTTTCCATACTGGAGACTACTGATTTATTTCAGGCACTCAAACTCTCTCCTGGAATATTCTAGTAATCTCTTTACCGTCAATCCTGCATCACTCAGTTTACTCTCAGTACTGCTGCCAAAGTAAGATTTTAAAAACACAAATCTGACCACATCACTCCACTTCCTATATGTCCTTAAATGGCTCCCCATTTCCCACAGAATAAAGTCCAAATTTCTTAACACAGTATACAAATGTCCCCATGATAAAATCTTTACTATAAAATAACTATCTGCTTTATACTGCAATGGAATGAGTACTTAAATTTGCAATTAAGTACTCCTAATTATAAATGATAACCATCAAAATTACTACACAGCTATACATATATTAATTGGTTAAACTGTGCTGTGCATTCTTGCCAGTGTGAAACTGTTCAATCATGTTTCAAGTAAGCTGGCTTATTAACTACCTTTCAGTCTTGGCAAAGGTTTTACATAATCTATCTCCTTCTAGGTTCATAAGAAAGCCACATCACATTTTCCTCTAAGTATATTCCCACTCAAACCTCATTCAAACCAGCAATGTCTAACATATCTTTAGGAGATAAAGGGTGGGAACCTAAAAAAAATTAACTTCCCCAATGATTTCTCTAAATACTACACTAGTATTTACAGTAGGCGACTTCT
>VSMD01023959.1:0-29980 GCA_008750895.1 Mirza zaza | reverse complement strand
GCCCCCACCCCAGAAGGGGTACCACCTGCTGCCTGTGTGCCCCCACCCCAGAAGGGGTACCACCTGCTGCCTGTGTGCCCCCACCCCAGAAGGGGTACCACCTGCTGCCTGTGTGCCCCCACCCCAGAGAGGGTACCACCTTTGCCTGTGTCCCCCCAGGAAGGGGACCACCTGCTGCCTGTGTCCCCCCAGGAAGGGGACCACCTGCTGCCTGTGTCCCCCCAGAAAGAGGACCACCTGCTCCCCTCCAGAGTAGCCCCTATAACCTCCTTCTCATCCTTCCCTCTTCGCTGCACGTGGCCCTTCTGAGCCACAAGCAAAACATCCCCATCTTGAGGCTGGATGGTGCACGGGGCCCTGCAGAAACCGACAGTGAAGTCAGCCAGAATCTTGGCTCCACCACTTCTCAGCTGCGTGGCCTTGGCCGAGGCACAAAGATTCACCTAGCCTCAGCTTCCTCATCTGTTCAATGGGGACATAACGGGACCTGTGTCTTTAGAGCTGACTCAGGCATGAAACATGCCAGTGCATTCGTTGCTTAGCACAGGGCCAGGCGCAAAGTGAGTGCTCAATAAACTGTGGCTCCCACCTCCTGCTCCACGGAACAGACGCCTAACAGGTGAGAGAAGAAACGAGAACAGGTGGCACACAACGCAAGGGGTCCTGCTTGCTGTCCCAGCGTGAGCCAGAGCTCAAGAGGACCCTGGCTCCTCCACGAGGCCAGCAGTGGCTTTTCCAGCCTCCCACCCCGTGCAGTGACTACAGTAGCTGAGCTCCCCACTGCAGGGAGGGCACTTTCTCTGACTTGTCCTAAACTTGCCTCACCCTGACCCAACGGGGCGTGGGGACCAGGGGGCTGGGCCTGTACTTTCCATCGTGTTTCCCGCCCCCTCTCAGCCCCCCTCTTTCTGCCACCCCACGTTCTCAGCTGACAATAGCTGCTTCCCAGGCTCAGCTGCGAGAGCACAGGCTCCCTGAGCAAAAATCCCTGAGGGGGAGGCAGCGAGGGAGGGCTGGGGCGCAGGCCAAGCACCTTGCTTGAGCGCCTACTATGTGTCAGGCTGAGAAAGGCCCAGTCCCTGGGGGATACAGCACCCCAGGAGGTGGCAGTGTGTGTGTGTGTGTGTGGGGGGGGGAATGGTCTCTAAGACAGCAGGGCCCCTGGTCCCCAGAGAGGGCTCAGGCCAGGCCCAGGGTCTAGGGGCAATTCCCAGGGAGAAGAAGGGGCCTGAGGGGTGAGTAGGCCCTAGAACCTGGTGAGAATAAAGGGGGGAGCCTGAACCCCCAAGAGAGACCCACATCCTAAGAACAATGGGGGTTCAGGTTCTGGGCAATGAGATGCGTCATACGAGAGTTATGGCTGTCTTGGATCCCAGGAGGGGGACAGGCTGGTCCAGGGTAGGGAGGTGGGGAGAGATCTGCAGAGCTGAAAATTCATTTACCTGAACACCTCAGAGGTCTTATTTGCCAAGCAGGGTTAACTGGGAGAAGAAAAAAGCGATCTGAACACGGCAGCCAACAGTCTCCAATTCAAGAGTTTGGAGGAGACTGGGTACAGGTGGCTCACACCTGTAATCCCAACACTTTGGGAGGCCAAGGTGGAGGGATCACTTGAGGACAGGAGTTCAAGACCAGCTTGGGGAACATAGCAAGACCCCATCTCTAAACAAATTTTAAAAATAAAACAATTAGTTGGATGCAGTGGCACATGCCTGCAGTCCCAGCTACTTGGGAGGCTGAAGCAGGAGGATTGTTTGTTCCCAGAAGTTCAAGGTTGCAGTGAGCTGTGATTGCACCACTGCGTTCTAGCCTGGGTGACAGAGTAAGACCCTATCTCAAAAAAACAAAACAAAACAAAAACAACTTTGGAAGAGGAAACAGAGATCAGAGATCAGGCCCCAGCAGAGGCCCAGGCTTTGGCCCTGCGTCCCCTTCCTCTCCATGGCAGAGGCATCTCCTCACACTTGGAAGCCCACCCTTCCCCACCTCCCAGTGGAGGCTGTTTGTGCACAGTGGCTCCGGCCCTGACCTCCACTGCTGTGGAACTCTGCCAAAGCCGGGGAGAGGGCAGGGTCCTGAGGGCCCTGGTCTCTCCAGGATTGCAGAGGTCACAGGGAAAGAATTTTGAGGTCAGAGCACTGCCCTCCTTGTTAGGTGCTTCAAAGCATCCCACTCCCAGGAGGCCACTAGACTCTGCAGAGGGGAGGAGTAACGGGGAGGGGACACAGCCACCAGAGGCCTGGAGGAGGGACCCTGCAAAAGCAGCTGCCAGTCATCTGGCCCCCAGAGTCACAGTTTTGCTGGAAGGTCCTGGGACATATCTGGGCTCTCATGCTTGGGCTGTGTGGCACCGGTGGCTCATGCCACCTTCCTAGGCCCTACATTCTCATTGGTCAAAGCAATGGGCTGGATGCCCGGCCCCACGCCAATCAATCACAAGCCCTGTTAACTTCACTCAATATCTCTGTCGGCCTCTCCCTCAACACCACCACCAACCAGCCTGGGCTGGGCTGAGCCACTGCTGTCCTCTGACTCCGTTCCTGCCCCTGCCCCAAGCCCATCGCCACTCAGCCCCAAGTGCATTTAATAAAAGGCAAGTCAGATCCTGTTACCTCCCTGCTGACACCCCTACCACAGCATGTGAACCCTCCACCCTGCATGTTATACATTCTTGCCTTTTCTTCCTTTAAGGGCTTAAATGGGGCCATTTGGAACAGAAGAAAATAAAACTTAAAGTTTCTAGATTTGAAAACACACAAACAGCCCCTTGTGGCTTCCCACTGCTCAGCCTCACCCTTGCTCTCCACTCTAGCTACACAGAACATACTATAGGTCATGCACCTCAGGGCCTTTGCACATGCTGGTCCCCCGAGCCTAGAATCTTTTCTCTCCATCTCTTTACTTGGTTACAGCTTAACACGTCCTTCACATCTCTTCTCCAGTGTTTCTTCCTCAGGGATGTCTCCCCTGTCCCTGTTCTCGGCCTGGGACGGCTCCTCTGATATAAGCTCACACAGCACCCTGCTCATATTTAGAGCTCACATGCAATTATCCAAGACCATGTCTATCTGTGCCTTGTGCCTGGCACAGAGTGGGTGCTCCATAAATGACAGTTACTGCCACCATTAATCACCCCACACTTACCTACGGCAGTGGTTGGTAGATGCCTCCAATAATCTCTGTGTGGGAGCATGCAGAAGAGGCAGGAGGGACACTCAAAAGAACACTGTCCTCAGAGGCAGAGGAATCTAAGTTTTAATCCCAGCTCTGCCACCTTATGCTGTGTGGGCACATTGCCGAACCTCCCTGAGCCTCAGTTTCCTCGTTCTATTGATCTGAAGATTATGACACACTTGTTACATGTCTTCGCCACGACTGGTGGAAATCTCTTTCAAGACTCCCCACTGATTTCACCCACCAGGCAACGTTCTGATGGCTGAAATGGCAAAATAAAATGCCCAGGAGAGTGCTGGGCCCAGGGCAGACATGTAATAAATCAGGGTTTCCAAAGCATGTTCTGTGGCTCACCAGCGTCAGAATCAGGGAGTGTGCTGGAAATGTGGGTTCCTGGTGCCCACTCCCAACTTGCTGAGTGAGAATCTCTAGGATGAAGGCAACGAGATCTGCATTCGTAACCAGCACCCCTGGTGATTCTCATGCACGCTCCAGTTGAGAAGCACTGCAAACTGTGCAATCTTAGCTTTACTACCACTAACTTGCAGTTCCTGGGTGTCCTGATTACAAGCGCAGAGGTTTTCTGGAACAGGGTGAAAGCACCTGTCACCAGATGCAAATGGCCCATCATAAACTATTCTTCCTAGTGGCTTAAAAACACGAGCATCGGCCTTGGAGTCAGACTGACCAAGGTGAAATTCCAGTCCCTTGACTTGCTTAGTCATGTGACCTTCGACACATGGCTCAACCTCTGTGAGTCACCTTCTTCATGTTTAAAATGGCAATAAATGACCTCTACCTGCCAGGGTTGTTGGAATGATCTAAGGAGGTGCCTTACGCAAAGCACAGTTCATGTGCTCAAGGAAAATAGTTGAGAAACAAAATGAGACACGCTTCACTGTCTCCCTGTCCCTCCTCCACTGCCACAGGTGCTGGGGGTGGAATCTGTGTGTCCTCAGAGCACCACAAGTCCTGGCCATTTAAGAGACAGAGCCCCTCCTTGCAAGCCTGGTCATCTACCACCCTCCCCCTGCGCCCCAAAAGGGGCAGGGAGTGGAGTTTGTAAGGAACGGAAGCAGGAGTTGGATGGGAAAATGGCCGGACTGTTGTCCAGGGCTTGCACTGAGCGACCCAGAACCCAGAGTGCCACATGTCCCAAGGTCAGGCCTTGTAAGGTAGCAGAGCCGAGCATGCCATGGTGAGTAAGAACACAGACTCTGAGCTAGACTGTTCAGGTTTAAATTCTGGCTCTGCCACTGCTGGCTAGCAAACTCCTACTCAACCTTCAAGACCCAACTCAAACATCACCTCCCTGGGCCAAGTTAGGCATCCATTCCTCCGGGCCTTCATACTCACCAAACACTATTCAGCAAATTACTCGCTGGCTTGTCTATCTCTCGCACAGGCCTGGGAGTTCCTGGAAGGCACAGACACCCCATGCCTGGCACAGACGATGCATTCGGCAAATGCTGATTCAGTCTGAATCCTCACCTTTCAGCCTCCTGACTTCCCCCCGCGCCCCGCCCTGTCCCATGAAATGCTCCCTAATCTTTGTTCCTCTTCCTGATTCAGGCCCTTTATTTTCTAGGGCTTGAACTTCCAGATGCCCTTTCTTGAAGGTCTTTATCTGCTCATTCCAGAGCTGATGCTGCCAGGAGGCTGTACAGAAAGTCCTAATGTTAATTTCTTCACCTTTACTGGCCGCAAAGGACTCCATGGAGGAGAAGCCCCCCGAGTCCAGGAGACTGCCTGGTCGTGAGTGCCTCGGGGAGCAGTCAGTTACAGAGGAAGCACTGCAGCACCGTGGTTAAGAACTTTGACTCTGGAGACAAACTGCCCAGGTTAGGATCTGGCTTTGCCACTTACTGACTGAGAGATATTACCTCTCCGTGCCTCAGTTTTCCCATCCATAAAATAGGAATAATGATAATAAATACCTCTTCAGTTGATGTGAGGATTAAGTGAATTTACCACGTACAACGTGTAGCAGGGTGTGTGTCCAGCACATAGCAAACACCCAATAAACGCCATCATTATGGCATTACTGCTAAGACTGGTAAAACTATAGGCAGGAGAGAACAAAAGGATTACCGAAAAAAACCCTAACATAGCCACAAGTTAATGATATAGGCTGGGCGAGGGTGGTTCACACCTGTAATCCTAGCACTCTGGGAAGCTGAGGCGGGCGGATTGCTCGAGGTCAGGAGTTTGAAACCAGCCTGAGCAAGAGCAAGAGCAAGACCCCGTTTCTACTATAAATAGAAAGAAATTAATTGGCCAACTAATATATATAGAAAAAAATTAGCCGGGTGGCCCATGCCTGTAGTCTCAGCTACTCGGGAGGCTGAGGCAGGAGGATTGCTTGAGCCCAGGAGTTTGAGGTTGCTGTGAGCTAGGCTGATGCCATGGCACTCACTCTAGCCTGGGCAACAAAGTGAGACTCTGTCTCAAAAAAAAATATATATATATATATAATTTGCCCCCAAGGAATCATCGAGTGTCATCAATTCCAGGAAGTCTTCCCTCAAGCCACCTGCCAGCCCCCGCTGGTCATTTCCTCATAGTAGAAGGGCCCTCCTGCCTCCCTGTCCTCCAGGGACTGAGAGCTTGCTGAGGGCGGTGGTGCACAGCAGGGCTGTGGGATGTCTCTGCCAAATAGATATGCAGGCTCACAAAGTGACCCTGTCCTTTCCCAGGGCCCTGAGAAGTCTTTCCGGGAAGATCCGCGTCACCGGGAAACCAACTCTCCAATGCCCGGGGCCCAAATCCCTCCTTGCCGGGTGCTGGGAAGGCAGCGATGAGAAGGAGGGGCTCTGCTCCCGCAGAACTGTGTCTGGTAACACATCGGTTAACGTTTATTAGGCACTTACTGTATGGCAGGCACCAGTCCTAGTGCTTTACAAGACTCCCATTCTTATTTAAGCCACTCTGTGCAAGTTTGGTGCTGCCGTTATTCCCATTTTACTTACGCAGGAAGAGAGCTAAGGACTGAGAACTCTGCCTGAGGCTGCTCAAGCAACTGGCAGAGCTGGGAGTCAAACCCAGGCAGGCCGGGCCAGAGCTTGAGCTTTGAATCCATGTTAGTGCAGGGACCGAGCAGAGAGGGAGGGAGATCGCTTGAATGACTGATCTCAGTCCAGAGTAGTCCGGAACACATGATGGGGGTGGTGGTGAGGGGACTGTCAGGGAAGTTTCTGGAACAGCTATGGAAAAGCGGATAGGCCTAACGGGTTGGGACACATGTCAGTATTGTTGTTAGTGCCCTACCCTTCTTTGAGTAGAGCAACAAATATGTACCACGCATGTTCTGAATGTATCTTCTCTCGTTTTATAATCTACAATCACCCTGGGAGGCAGTTATTATCCCCACTTCGCAGATGGGAAAACTTGAGGCTCAGAGAGGAAAACTCACCTACTCAAAGGTCTTTTACACCAAGTAAGTGGTGGATCCAGGGTTCACGCTCAAATTGATCCCGTGGTCCCTGGTCTTACCCACTAGGTCACACTGCACAAATAGGCATTGGTGGGTGCATGGCAGGGAACCGATGCAGAAGGTGCCCCCCCCCAGTTTTCTACCATGGGCCTGTCTGCCCCTCCCCCCATATAGGCCGGAGACAGATAGTACAGCTCCAGCCCACCTGAGCCGTGTGTGTGTGTGTGTGTGTGTGTGTGTGTGTGTGTGTGTGTGCGCGTGCTGGGGTGGTGCTGGCAAGGAAGGTCTGGCTAAAGGGTCTCCCAACTATCACGGGGCAATAAAATACACAAGTAGCAGAGAGATGGGCCAATGACAGGAATTTCCTCTCTTCCCTAACTGCGTGCATCAGAACACAGCACGGTGAGAGCAAGCACACAGTCATTCTTTCCAACACTTCACAAGGCTTAGAATGACAGATCCACAAGAGCAACAGCAGCGCCCACTTCCTAAGGACCTACCATGTGCACTGTCCTGTGAGCATTACAACCTTATGTAAATTGCCCACCGCTTTTCACAACACCACTTTGAAGAAGGTATTGCCATTATCCCATTTCACAGAGCAGAAAACTGAGGCTCAGAGACAGTCACTCACTGAAGGCCACCCAGCTGAGACTAAGTGACAGAGCTGGGACTAGAAGCCACGTCTGTCTGGCTCCAGAGTCTACATCCCAACCAGAAAGTCCGCTGGATCAGGAGTTCAGAGATCAGGGTCTAAGTCCTGCCCTCTAACTCACTGTGTGGTCTCAGGCAAGTCTCTTTCCCTTTCTGGGCCTTTGTCTGCCTGTGAGGAAGTTGGGCTAGATGACATCTAAGTCCCACCTTCTGTGACTCTGTGAACTCTCCCACCTTCCCCCTCCCGCCTGCCACACCAGAAGCCCAGCAGGATGTTGAGTAACCGCCCACTGTGCACTCACAAGCAAAGGAAGATACACTACGGCCTTCCATGGCTTCCTTTTGCCCCGTACCAGCCCGGGACACCAGGAACCGCAAAGCCACAGGATTCCCTCCAGCCCGGCCGTGGGAGCAGTGGCCCAGAGGGCAGAGGGCTGGGCACCCCTTGTGGCCATCACTTCCTCTGCCCTCACTTCTCCACAGGGTGTGCGGAAGTTGGGGAGGCGGGCTTTAGCTCTGTGCCCTCTGGCCCTGTTTCCCTGGGTCCCCGGGGCTGGGATGTTGGGAACAGGTCACTCTGGGAGAATCCCAAGCTCACCGTGGAAGGCTGAGGTCAAGTGGAGGCTGAAGACAGGTCTGGTTTGGCTCCCAAAGCAACCTGTGCCCACTGGGGCCTGCTGCCAGGGATGTCTCGGAGCACCTGGAATGCCTGTTTCTCTCCGCTCCCTGAAGTAGCTGCTAAAATCCCAGATCCTGGAGAAACATAAGCCCCCTCTCCCTCAGGACAGGCGACACACAAGGCCCACTCACCCCTCCCCCACACGGCCCATACAACCAGGGCCTTTCCTGACACAAACCAAACCACGCCAGCCCCGCCGTGGGGCCTCCGCGGGCTTCCCATCGCTCTTAGAACAAAATACCAACCCTCGCACAGAAGACCCCACGAGACCTGCCACTCCAGGCCTCCCACCAGCCCTTTCCCCTGGCTGCCTCTGCCCAGCCATGCCGGCTTCTTCCACTCATAACATGCCAGCTTCCTGGTCCCTGCCCCAGGCCCTTTGCATATGCTGTTCCTTTTGCTCAGAACTCTCTTCTCCCACATCTTTGCCCAGCTGCCCCTCCTCAACCCTCAGGTCTCAGCTCGGATGCCACCTGCTCTCTGGCCACCACTCTAGCACACAGCCCCTGCCCCTCCCACCACATCAGCCTATTTTCTCCTTTCTTCTCCCTGAAGTGATCTTTCTGGGTGGTTGCTTTGGCTGTTTGGTCTCTGGATTCCTCCTCCCCTAGAATATAGCTCATTAAGGGCAGGGATTTGTCTGCCCCATTCGCTTCTGTCCCTACAATGAGGTGGGACCTCATTTGGTCCTCACAACCTTGAAGATGAGGATGCTGGTGCTCAGAGAGGTGGAGTGAGTTGCCCAAAGTCACAGAGCCAGGGAGTAATAGGATCTAGACCCTCGGCCAGCCTCCATGGGGAGGCTCCCATGGCCAGGGGCCTGCTCTGGGGGGCTCTCGCCCAGGGAGGACTGGCTCATGATGAGGCTCTTAGGGCAGGTACCCACATTCCTAAATGGTCCTTCTGCAGAGAACAGGCCAGCTGGGGCTCTGAGCGTGGCAGGGGCAAGCGCAGATCGGCAGGAGCACGTGGCTCCCAAAGGAGGGTGACCGCCAGAAACTGGAGGGCTGGGAAGCTTCAATCCAGTAGCGTTTTGCAGAAGGGGAAAGCGAGGACCAGGGAGAGGAAGGGACTTGCCAAAGGTCACATGGCCCATCAGCAGTAGACCCTTGTTGCCCGGGGTCTCCAGAGCCGGAACCCCTTCCCTACCCTGAGGAACACCTGAAGAAGCCCAAAGCCCAGGGTCTGGGCAGAAGGCCAGCCCAGAGCTGCCAGGCCCTAAGGGAAGGGGAGGCAACAGAGTGGATCCTAGGTATCAAGACAAAGAAAGGACTCAAATTCCTTCCTTCTTTCAAATAACATTCAACGCCTGGTGCAGTGACTCATGCCTGTAATCCTAGCACTTTGGGAGGCTGGGGTGGGAGGATCACTTGAGCCCAGGATTTTGAGACCAGCCTGGGCAACAGTGAAATCCCATCGCTACAAAAATTAGCCGAGCATGGTGGCACATGCCTGTAGTCCCAGGAGGCTGAGGCAGGAGGATTGCTTGAGCCCAGGAGTTTGAGGTTGCTGTGAGTTAGGCTGATGCCAGGGCACTCTAGCCTGGGCAACAGAGGAAGTCTCTGTCTCCAACAAACAAACAACAACAAAAAGACATTCACTGAGAGGCTACTCTAGGCCAGGCCTTGGGCCTGCTGGCAAAGAAGTGAATGATACCTCTGAAGATGGAATGCCCACCTTGGAGAACTTGCATGGCAGTTTCTATGAAAGTTAAACACGCTCACGCCTGTAATCCTAGCATTCTGGGAGGCCGAGGCGGGACGATCCCTTGAGGTCAGGAGTGTGAAACCTGACTGAGTAAGAGCGAGACCCCATTTCTACTAAAAATAGAAAAAAAAATAGCTGGGCAACTAAAAATAGAAGAAAAAAAATTAGCCAGCCGTGGTGGTGTGCACCTGTAGTCCCAGCTAGTTGAGAGGCTGAAGAAGGAGGAATGCTTGAGCCCAGGTGCTTGAGGTTGCTGTGAGCTAGGCTGACACCACACGGCACACTAGCCCAGGTGACACAGCAAGCCTCTGTCTCAAAAAAAAAAAAAAAAGAAAGAAAGAAAGTTATACACACACGGACCCTCTCACCCAGCAGGTGCATCCTAAGTACGTGCCCAAGAGGAATGAGTGCTTAGCTCTGCAAGGAGGAGACTCACACAAGATGTCACAGCAGCCTCAAACTGGAATCACCCCAGATGTCGTCCACAGACATCACACGGGACATTTACATGTACATCCACCCAGTGCAACACGACTCAGCCTAGAAAGGAGCAGATGCTGGCACAGGCACCGTGAACGAACCTCAGAAACACTCAGTGTTGGCTGAAGCTGAAGGAACCAGGCACGAGACTACACTTGCATGAATCCACACAGATAAAGTTAAAACCAGGAGAACTAGGGGGACAACAGAAAGCACCTCAGTGGCCACCTGCTGCAGGGGATTGATGGAGGGGTCACATGGGGACTGTGGAAATGTTTTATATTTTGATCCAGGTGGTACACAGGCATGCACATTTGTAAATATTCGGCTATGCAAGATGGGTCCACGATTTTTAAAAACGTGCAATCTCTGCCCTCAGGGAGTCCACAGACTGGCACCCAGTGTCTTCATCACAACAGTCGTGACAATAACAGCAGCTGATATCGATGGAGCTGGCATGAGCTGGGATCACTTGAAACAGCATCTCGTTCGAGTCTTCCGATACACAACAGGCCCCAGTAGCTCCAGATTAGAGATTAGGAAAACAGAGCTCAGAGAGGTGACATACTGTCCAAAGTGACACACACAAAGGGATGGATCCCAGTTTGAACCTGGGCCCCTCGGTCTCCAAGGCCCACCCGGGGCACAGGCAGCCTCCGCCTCCCCACACTGCTGCGCGGCCTCGGCACCTCGAGGTGGCCAGCCCCACCCGCACGCCTGCTCTCCAGGGCTGGAAGGAACAGCTCATCTGTGTACTGGACTCGCGCTTCTGTGAAAAGGCTGCTGAGGAAATGAGTCCTTCCTCCCATTCCCGCCCCTTCACCCTCCCTTATCCCTCTCACGGCCACATATCTCTGAGGTCACCTCAGCGCTGGCCCTCCGCCCAGTCCGAAGGAACTCCACAGGCCACACAGCTATCGTGCGCGCGCTGTTGACCAAGGGGCTTTCTCAACCCCTGGCCTCCCACAGCCCGGCCTGTGGCCCCAGAGCACCAGGAGGGTTTGAGGTTACAGTCCCCTCCCTTGGCTACAGTTTCCAAGTGACGCAACCCAGTGTCTGGATTCGGAGAATCATAAAATGTTTATTAGGAAAAACAACCACCGCCACCACGGGCGTTTGTTCAGGTCTTATCTTGCGCCAAAAGCCCCGCCGAGTGAGCTACAAGCGCCAGCTGCTCGCCGCTCACCAAGGAGCCTCCACAGCAGTAGCACCAGGGTCTCACCCCACAGACGAAGACACCAAGGCTCAACGGGGTTAAGTGACTGGCCCAGAGTCTCACAGAGAGGAAGTGGTGGCTCTGGGATGCAAACCCCGGTTTGTACAACTTCGAGTCTGCGCTCTGAACAGAGTATTGTGCTTGTCATCCTACATGTCACTGCTGAAAACGGCCCTGGAGTGGATCTGCTTCAGCGGTGTCATTATACAGACAGGAAGACTGAAGCCCAGGAAGGGAGAATGTCTCGTTCAGGGCCACACAAAGGGTTGGTGGCAGAGCGTGGGCTGGAAGCCAGGTCTTCACCCTGGGCCTTGCTTTCAACGAGCAGCCCAGAGCCTCACGGAGCAGGCCGTGTGCACCTAGTGACCAGACCAGAGCCCTGTGCAGCAGGCCATGTGCACCTGGATGGGCAGACCAGAGCCCTGTGGAGCAGGCCGTGTGCACCTAGTCACCAGACCAAAGCCCTGTGGAGCAGGCCATGTGCACCTGGACGGCAGCTCCTGGGAGGCAGGCGGGGAGGTGAGAGGCTCTGGTTCCAGCAGAAGTAAATATTGACATGACTGTGTTTACACTGTAACCCTACCCTGCCTGGCTGCCTCCCCAGTCCGGCCCTCCCACCTTCCCAGCCAAGCAGGCAAAGCACTGTGCGGGGAAGAGGACGAGAGAGGAGGCTCCGGGCCAGGGGCTGTCCCTCTGCTCACAGAGCCATGTGGTCAGAAAGCATGGGACATCTTCAGTCACGGGGCCACTGGAGCCCGAGGCTGGGGGCCTGGGCAGTGCCAGGCAGGGAGGGGCTGTTATCTGAGCTGGGGAGATGGAGGTCTGGGCTGGGAGTCACAAAGCCTGGATTCAAGTCCTCGCTCTGCCACTAACTGTCAGTGCGATCCAAGAACAGCCAGCGTATGGGGAGGAAGAGGCCTTACTCACTGTCAAGTGCTTGCACAGGTGAAAGATAATCAGCATTTCAGCCTCCTTGTGTCCAGCCCCAATCAGCTCCCAACGCCTCTGGCTACTGGCTCTATACTCTATTCCTGTCCTGGGGGGCTTTTCCGGAAAGGCCAAGTGTCTGCTAAATTGGGTGGCAGCTTGGGACCAAAGCCAGAACCTTGAGAGATCAGGAGGTTGATGCCTAGTTCCAGTCCTTAGTTCCCTAAGTTACCTCAGCTTTTACTGCTCTAAAATAGGGGTATCCACGCTCCGTGGGGTTGCGTGAAGAGCAAAGTGCCGGGCACAGAGTAGATGCTCATTTTGCCCCTCGGTCTTCCCGCCTGTGACCCAGGGGCTTTGAATTAGATGGTTCCTAATCCCCTTCTAACACAAGCACTCTGTGGTTGCAAGAAGGTGAGGCCAGGCTCCTTTCCTGGGCCCCAGATCCTTAATGTGACCACCACTGGGTGCTCCTGGCCACCTCCCAAGCATCGCCCGCTGTGCCCCACACGAGCTCACTCCCGAAGGCACCGTGCTTTGTGCGTCTTGCACATGCTGCCCCTCTGCCCAGACTCTCTTCCCGGTCCCACTCACCCTGCAGGCCACGGCTTCGATGTCATGTCCTCAGGGAGCCTTTTCTGATCCCCAGGCCACGTTCCCCTATCTACTCCCACAGCACCCCATGTGTCTCCTTGGCAATAGTAATTGTGCTTGTAATTTCCTGCTCTGCCCGCCGTCCACCAGAGTGCAGAGGACAGACCTGCCGGTCCCATCAGCACTGACCACAGCCCCACTGCCTTGAAGACTTGTTTGCCGAATGAATGAATGAATGAATGAATGAATGAATGAAGTGCACTGACTATGGCAGGGGCGTGTGCCTGGTCAACGGAAGAGAAAAAAATTGAGCAGAAGCACAAAAAGTTGTAAACATTTGCTCATGGCTCCTCCCTCGCCACAGATGTCAAAGTGTGGACTTTGGCCAAGCTGGTTATGTCTCAGCTAATGCCCCAAACGCTCTGCTGAGCCCATCTCTGTGGTTCTCTCGCTCCTCAAATCCTGCTTCTCCCCTGGCAGGGCCTGGTCTCTCCAGTTCTGTCTGGGAAACTGTATTTATTCTTTAACAAAAGGTAACAACATCCTTGTACACCAAAAAAATGTAGCAATGCAAAGGTGCAGCCCAGTTACCAGCTCAGGCGCTGGCTGCCCCAGGTAAGGTTCCCACTGTGCTCTGGGAACTCCACCCTGTCTGGCTGGGAGGCTCCACAGTGGCCTGGAGCATGTGGCTAGCCTCCTATCTTCAAACAATGACACTTTCCCTCACATTCTTAATAGTTTCCGCAGTATTTCTACATCCATTGTAGAAACATCCTGAGAAGCAAGAGCAAATCTGTCCCACTTGGTAGCCAAGGGGGCACAGAGAGGGAGAATGGCCGGCCCAGGGTCACACAGCAAGTTGGTGGTACCTCCAGGATTCAAGCCTAGGCCCTGGACCCTGTCTTCAGCTCATCCACTCTGCAGTAAAGATGATTCCCAGCCCTCAGCGGTGGCCCAAACTCAGCCACCAGCTTGGAATGTGAAGGAACATTCTCAAGGCACCACACAGCAGACTGGGAATGCTGGGTTGGGCCTCCTTCCCCCAACCTGCCTGCTGGTTAGCCCTGCAAGCGTCCAGGAGGTTTGTGCCTGCTCTGGCACTATCTTGCTCCGTGACCCTGGGCAACCTCCTTCACCTCTCTGTGCCTCCTGCTAGGTGGTTTGAGGACAAGTGGAGGCAGCAGATATAAAAAGCCTCTTCACAACCCTCACCCCACAGCCTGCGGGGGGTGGGGGGGAGTCATGGGGGGGCTGGGGAGGGTCCACTTGAGACCCTTAAGAACAGTGCTGACTCTCTGCCAAGTGGTTAGAGACCTGGGTGGGGAGCTGGGGACCATGAGGAGAGTCAGGAGGACAACAGGATACGAACAACAGGCTCTCCAAAGAGCCCCGTTAGGAACCTGGGGTCAAGGGAGACTTGGCCACACTGGGAGGGAACGCTGCATTTGTTTAAAACCCAGGGAGCAGGAGATCCAGGGAATAAACACCTTATCAGTCCTGAATCGCCACCCTCTCAGGAATGACAGCACAGGAACCAGTGTTTAGGGGAAACCAAAATGACAGGCGCCAAGGAGGCCTGACGTCAGTCTCTACCCCACCCATACGGTGGGCCCATGATCACAGCGATCACAGCACGCTTCCCCCGCCTGCCTTAAGCCTTCACTCTCTGGCCCCAGCAACTTCTGCACCCACTTTCTCTCCTCTTTCCTCGCTCTCATACCCAGGTACCAGGCCAGCCCCATTCTGGGCTTCTGAGCATTTCCTGTGCTCTCACAGCTCTGGTCCTCTGTCCCCTTACCTGGGACATTCTTTCCAGTTCAGTGCCGCCTGTTCAGTGAAGCTTTCTCTCATGTCTCCAGCCAGAAGGGAGCCCTTGCCTGGCACGGTATCTCTGCCTCTCCTAAAGGCATGCCACCTGGCCTGAGGACCGCCGCAGACACGAATGGCCCAGGGGAAGCTCCCTTAACACAGTGTTTACCTTTATTGTGTTTCCTCCCTTGCACAGGGTTTGGCGTATAGTAAGTGTTCAATACATTTTTACTGAATGACAAACAAATGATTCTCTAAGTATCACTGTCCCCCTCTTCTCCCCACAATATTATAAACTTTAATCCTTCTTCCAGACTAGGTTAGATGTTAGGTAGAGCTGCTCAAGTTGAGCTCAAGGTTGTTAAAGAAAGGAAACTAAGCTGTATTCAAGCAAAGCACTCTCACTTGGTTATCTCACTCCTGGAAGATAAGACCTATCATCTCATCTCACAGATGAGGAAACTGAAACTAGGGCTGATGCTGCAACCTGACCAAAGTCCCTGTGGGGAAGTGGCAGAGCTGGGATTTGAACCCCAATCTGTCTGATGCCAAAGCCTGGGGTCTTCCTGATGGGCTAGGAGGCTGCTCAGGTTGTAAGGCTCCATAAAGTGTCACCAAGGCAGCATGGGGACCTCTCTTTTTGGTGGTTTTTAAAGAGGAAAATGTTCTCTTTCTGAGTAACTTAGGTCAGGTTGGGTTTAGAGGCAGGGTGGATGATATAACCTCCAATTCTTATCTCCTTTTATTGCCCATATACTGAGACTTTAAGTCAAGTGCTGGTCCACAGGTGGTGTCCTCCCTGCCACTGAAGCTGTCCAGGCAGGGTGTTCCAGGAGAGACTCCTCTCCAAGAAGGTAGGTTGAGTCCAAGATGATCTCTAAGCACCTTCGGGTGGAGAATTACGTCATAACTCTACTCCTGCTCTCTCCAGAGAGGCAAGAGGTGGGGCATAAGGGAGGAAGATATTAGCGGAATGAGAAGAGAGGGGACGTGGAGGGGGAAGGACAGGAGGTTGTGAGAAGAGTCCAGCTCTGGCCAGAGCAGGGTTTGGTCCTGGGGAGTCACCAGGGGACTCTTCAGCTTATAGGAGGTCTGTCCTGCTCCCACTGGTCCCCCCAGACTTGGCAGTGGCATCACAGAGAAGTAGATGTGGCTGCATTCTTGGGACTGGCCGCCACGATCACGGCACATGCCCTCCTCAGGACCAACAAGGTGACTTGCACCCACTTCACAGGGCACTGAACAGGACTGGGGGGAGACTACGCAGGGGGGAGGCAGTTGGCCATGGGGAAAGAAGCCAAAGAGAAGTAGGTGGCCTTCATCTTAGGATGAGGAGGCAATCACCAGCCCCCAAAGAGGGAAATGAAGGGCCTTGGCTCTTGGGCTCCAGAGACAACACCCCTCACGACAGCCCTCAAGAAGCCCAGCCTGGATCAAATGGATTTCTCCTTAGGGGTTTCAGAGACCCGCATGAAATCCCCTCCCCTTCTCCCCTTCTCTCTGGTGCCATCTCAGTCAGCACTTGGCCTCAACAAACTCCTCCTCTGAGGAGGAGCCATTACTAGGAGATGCTGGAGAGACAGGATCACTGGGCGCAGGGCCCCCAAGTGTTCCCTGGTCTCTGACAGTCTTGGACCTGGCTGCTCAGCCACTTCTACCCCTTAGGCCACAGGAGATCAGGAGTCCTAGAGAGCCCCAACGCAGCCCTCGGAACGGGCTGATCGCAGCCACCCAGGGTTTCCCCGGTGGAGCCCCAGACTGACCTCGGCGTCCCGGGACACTCAGGTCCAGCTGGATCAAGACGCATCAGGATCACGGCCGCCTGCGAACCCGACCCAGCCTGGCTGCCCAGGGTCTCCAAGTCAAGCCGAGTCCAGGGACCTCTGGAGACCCCAAATGTCCCCAAACCAAACTGGCCACACCGAGCCCCTCACATCCAGCCCCGGCCAGCTGCCCACAGCCACGCTCCGCGCGGTCGGGCCGCCCCCGACGGAACCGTGCGCAGCGCCGCGGGGAGAGCCGAGCCCTGCCCAGGCGCCCCCAGACTCCACGCCTTGCGAGAGCCGGGCGGGGGCCGCCGCTGCAGCCAGCGCCCAGCCCCCCGCGAGTTGGGCCGACCCGGGACACCCGCGGCGCCGCCGCTGGGGACCGTCGAGGCTGGACCAGACCGCCGGGCCGGGCGCGGCACTCACCGTAGCTCGTGTGCTCGCTCCCGCCCCGCGCTGCTCCCCGCGCCGCTCCCCGCGCCCCGCGCCAGGCAGGCGGCTCCCGGCTCGGGCTCCGCTCCGCTCCGCGCTGCTCGGACGGCGCGGCTGGCTGGCCCCGGCGGCGCGCTTGGCTCCCCGCGGGCGAGCGCGCGGCTCCGGCGCCGAGTCCCTGGGGGCGGGGCCCGCCGCTGGGCCAATGGCAGGGCGCGGAGCCCCGGGCCGGGGCGGCGCAGCCAATCGCGCCCGGAGGCCCGACTGCCCCCGCCCCCGCGGGCTCCTTAACCCTTGGCGCGCCGGGCGCTGGAGGCCCGGGCTGCGTGGGGTCCCGGAGGGCTGGCGCGGTCTGAGCCTTCCGCTCGGGGTGCGCGCCCCAGACCTCGCCGCACCGGCTTCGGGCAGGCGGAGCCGGAGTGGCTCAGCTGTGTCCAGTGCGGGGTGCCGGGAGCCCCAGCGACCTTTGTCTCCTGTCTGGCGCCTGCACTGGAGTGTGACCCAGGGCGCTGCAGCTGCGTGCGTGTTTGTGTGTGTGTGTGTGTGTGTGTGTGTGTGAGAGAGAGAGAGACAGGCAGAGGGAGAGACAGAGGAGGGAGGAGAGGAGACATAAACGGGGGTGGGGTGAATTCCGCATGCCTGTGTGTTTATGTGTGAAAGAAAAACAGACTGACTATATTTGAGGTTTGTTACTGCGTGTGTGTGTGTGTGTGTGTGTGTGTGTGTGTGTGTGTGTGAGAGAGAGAGAGAGAGAGGGAGGGGTGGGGAGAGGGGGGCGGGAGAGAGAGATGCCAGGCGAGGGAAGGAGCTGGGAGGGAAGCAGAAGGAGCCATGGCTCTCCATGGCTCTCCTGGCGTTTGCATGTCCAGGAGAGAAACTCGGTACATGTATGTTGCCTTAGTGCGGGTGAAGGAGGAAGGAACAGAAAACGGCGTGTGTCAGTGTATTTGTATGATGTATGGACCGTACATTTGGGTCCTGTTGTGCATATGCGTGCATGTTGGTGTGGTAAATAGAGACTTTGTGTTCCTGTTGTAAACAAGTAGAGAACAAATCCCTGTGGTTTTGTGGTGTAGTTTGTGCATGTGTGCACACAGGAGAGCTATGATTTGGTACAACTTTGTATGTAGCTCAATTTTCCTTTATTTTTATTTTTATGAAGAGGTGGGGAATTGTGAGAAGAGGTGTTCTGTTTCCTTGTTTGCTTTTGTTGAGACAGTCTCACTCTGCTGCCTTGGGTAGAGTGTAGCGGGGTCATTGTAGCTCACTGTACATCCAACTCCTGAGCTCTAAGCGATCCTTCTGCCTCAGCCTCCCGAGTAGCTGGGACTACAGGTGTGAGCAGCAATGCCCAGCTGGGTTTTTAAAATTTCTTTTTGGTAGAGACAAGGTCTCACTCTTGCTCACACTAGTGTCACTGTTGCTCAGACTGGTCTCCAACTCCTGAGCTCTAGTGATCCTCTCGCCGTGGCCTCCCAGAGTGCTAGGCGTGAGCCACTGTACCAGGCCTGTAGCCCAATTTTCAGGAAAGAGTGATAAAAACATTGTGTGTGGTGAAATTGTGTGTGTTTGTGTGACATTGTTGTGTGACTTTTGTGATCATCTATATTTGTGTTGTGCTGAGAAAGAGAACTAATGTTTTTTTTTTTTTTTTGAGACAGAGTCTCACTCTTGCCTGGGCTAGAGTACCATGGCGTCAGCCTAGCTCACAACAACTTCAAACTGCTGGGCTCAAGCAATCCTCCTGCCTCAGCCTCCTGAATAGCTGGGACTACAGGCATGCACCACCATGCCCGGCTAATTTATATATATATATATATATTTTTTTTTAGTTGGCCAATTAATTTCTTTCTATTTTTTAGTAGAGATAGGGTCTCGCTTTTGCTCAAGCTGGTCTCGAACTCCTGAGCTCCAACGATCTGCCCATCTCGGCCTCCCAGAGTGCTAGGATTACAGGCGTGAGCCACCACGCCTGGCCAAGAAACTAATGTTTAGGGGACGTATATGCTCAGGAGAGACAAAGACATCCCAGAAGAGTTGGGATTTGGGATTTGAAAGATGTCTAAGAGTTCATAAGGCCAGAAGGAAAGACCTAAGGAATCTTGCCTGTAGCCATATGGGGAGGGAGAGTTGAATTGGTTGGGAGCCAAGGAGACCTCAGGGAGGGAGGGAGAGAGAGAGAGAGAGAGAACCTACTACCAGTAGACAAGAGGAGGAGCAGCTGGCAGCAAGCCCTGCCCAGGAGCTGGCCCAGAGTGAACCTGGGCTTGTGGGAGAGAGAAGGTCTAGGCGCATGGAGTCAGGTTCAAAAGGGGACCATCTGTTCCTGGGCAGAGTGTGTGGGAACCTGCAGGACTCTGAGGAAATAGCTCTCTGCACTGCCCTCTCCATTCGGCAGCATGCTGAACTCTTCAATGTGGAAGGAAGGATGTAGGGGCCAGGCCCATGAGCATGTTGAATGTAGCAGTTTGGAGCATGTTCAAAAGGGGAGGATCAGGCCATGTCCTGAAGGTGACCAGACCTGAAGGCCCAGATCCTCTCTTCTTCCTAGGTAACTTATACCGTTAGCTGCCCCTGGCTTGGTTTCAGATTCCTAACCATTCCTTAGTGTCTTCCTGGGAATCATAGCCTGGTACCTGGAGGGACATCTGGAGTTCCAGGGAGACACAAAAATGGAGTCCAGTTATCCTGGGTGTTCGTAAGGGCTGGGTACTGGGGAGGGGAAAGGTGTTTGTGAAAAATCACCAAGCAGTCTCCTTAAGATCTGGGTGCTTTTCTGTCTCTGTTACACTCCAGTGATAAATTACAAACAGAAAAGGAAAGGCTGGATATTGTGAACACACACATTCACTCATACAATGAGCATTCTGGAATGCTCTGTTAGTGAGGCAGGAACTGGGCTGAGTACTGGGGATATGGCAGTGAACAAGGCGTAGTCCTAGCTCGATGAAGAAAACAGAGGAGAAAGGTTGTGGCTTTGTCGCCTCTGAAATGGGTGCCTTGGTGGGGGCTGGGGGTAGCTTACTCACTGTGCTGGCAGCAGAACTGGGACTAGAACCAAGGCCTCCCAGTGTGGCACATGAGTCCCTCCCATTCCACTAGGCTGCTCTGGGAGAGGCAGCCCCTGGTCTTATGCCAGTGAGAAGTGAGAAGGCTTGCTGCCAACTCTGACCCTTACTTCCAACTCCTTAGGGGTCCTCCAAGATCACCTCCTCCAAACAGCTTTCTGGGAACAGCCAGACATAGTAAATGTTGAGCATTTATTATGTGCCAGACATTGTGGTAGGTGCTTTGTGATATTTAATATTATCTTAGTGATTCTGACAATACTAGGTGGTAGGTGCTATGATTCCCACGATACTCTCATATTGCAGGTGAGAAAAATCAATGTTCAGAGAGGGAAAGTGATTTGTCCAAGGAGGCACAGCTAGTTTGAGGAGATTTGCTCTTTTGCTGGCATGCTGCTGCTTCTGTTGGCATTTATGGGCTCGCTGTGCTCTCTGACAGAGACATGGGCAGTTGTGTGGCAGGAGAACATGTTTCCTTTGTTAGATCTCTGGAGACTGGATGAGATTTGGAGGGGTGCTTCCCTTAAATACTCAAATCTCTGGGCACAACATTTGCTCAGTCAGAGCATCGGGGCACAAACTGGCAGAAAACCCTGCTTAAACTGGCCAGCACACACAAAAAAAGAAGAAACATTTTTGCCTATGTAACTACAAAGTGCAGGGGTAGAGCTAGCTGTAGGCAGGGCTCCATGAGGAGCTCGGATGAAGTCATGAGGATTCAGTCTCCTTCACTCGCTCTCTTGACTCTTTGCTCTCTGCTGGCCTCGTTTTTTTTTGGCAGGCTCTCTCCTGATGACAAGCTACCTGCTGGCAGCAGCAGGCTCACATGCTACTCTCTCAGCAACTCAAACAGAAACAGATACTGGCTTTTCCCTACAGTCGCAACAACATCCCCCAGACTGAGTCTCATTGGCTCTCACTGAAACGTGTGTCAATTCCTTGGCCAATCACTGTGGCCGAGGGTTCTGATTGGCCAGGCCACAGGGAGACCCTCAGAGGTACCTCGCACTCTAGTTTTGCTGTGGGTTACTAAGCTATCCAGCCTTAGGACTCACCAGGATCCAAAAGGAATCTCCCAGAATTTGTGGAAGGGCTTACTTTTCATAGGCTTTCTATATTATGTCAACCACTATTATTGGTATTATCCTTCCTCTGCTTTGCTTCTGTTGTCATCTTTACAGAGTGGGTATTTGGTTATGTCCAGTGTACAGGAGGTGCCCAAAGAGTCCTTTTTGGTTGGCTGATTTCTTTTTCTCTTTTGAACGAATGCCACGTGCCAAGTCAGATAGAGGTTGGACAAACCAGGCAGCCCACAGGCATGCAGAAAGAATGAGACTCATTATAAGAGCTTTTTAATTTTTAATTTTGTTTTGTCTTGATAACTGAACTGAAATTACAACCTAGGGCTCCTGGGGAAATCACCAGGCTTTCCAGGAACAGATGCCAGCCTGTCCAAGAGGATATAGTCACAAGGACATCAGAAAGAGCCCAGGAAGAGGCTGGCAGGGGAGGGGGCACCACACTCAAACCGTGCAGGTAGAGCTAGGTTGCAGGCAGGCAGAGCTTGTCAAAACCAATGAGGCCATTCCTGACTCATCCTACCCTGCAGGGAAGGAGCCAGGATCCACCATGCTCCCCACCTCTGGGCCTGATGTGAAACAGGGGGCCAGGATGTTGTGCCTGACCCCCCTCTAGCTTCTCCTTGAACCACCAACTACTCTGATTGAATTGAGCACTTGAGTTTCAGTGAGGGACTGAAACCCATTAAGTCCAACAATAGCTGCTATTTATCAAGTCTGTGCTGGCTCCACACTGAGAACTTTACATGACTTAAATATGAGACCAATGGAACATGCTTAGGATATTCATTTTATTATTGCTTTTGCCTTTTTACGCTATTAATATTTCCTCCCTCTGCCCTGATTTCCTAATTTAATTTTGAAACAACTAAGAGAAATCTCTATTTTTTCCCAATTTCAAATATCATACATGCTCGCTTTAAAATAAACAGTACAGGAATGAGTACAACGGGAAAGAACAGTCCTGCCATTTTACTCCTCAGATATTAACCCTTGCAAGCTCCTTGTGATTCTGCATTTAGCTGGACTGACACATGCATGTCCGTTTTATGATAGGAAAAACATTATTAACCTATTCGTACCCTCCCTGCCTCGCTGCCTTCTTTGTGGAAGGAAACTTGGCAGTTCAGGCGGCTGCAGCCTGGGCTTTAGCCTGTGGATGTGGGCAACAGGTAGACAGAAGGGAAAGGACAAGCTATGAGAGAAAGGCCAGACGTAGCCAGGGTGGGAAAAAAGTGGGAGAGGCCAGGATAGGGGCCGAAGGAGGTGAAGGCCAGTGCAGGCTGAGTTTTGAGAGAGAGTTTGAGGGAACCAGATGCAGATTTGGGGCCTGCTGTGCTGGAAGATACTCAAAAAGAAAGTGAGGGAACAGAAGGTGAGATAGCAGGGAGGAAACTTGAGCAAGTTTTATTGAGATTATGGATGAATTCACTTTCACATTTTCAAATGAATTGGATAAATATTTACATTGTCTTTCAATTTTTTTTACAAAGACAAGGATCTCATTCTGTTGCCCAGGCTGGACTGATCCAATCATAGCTCACTGTAGCCTCAAACTCCTGGGCTCCAGAGATCCTCCTGCTGCAGCATCCTGAGTAGCTAAGTTTTTCAGTTTTTGGTTTTTTTTTTTCCAGAGAAGGAACTAGTCTTTCTAATTCAGCAGGGGGCCAAGACTGGCCTGAAGGTGGCTCAGCTTTACCCAGATTACTTTTTTTTTTTTTTTTTTGAGACAGAGTCTCACTTTATTGCCCAGGCTAGAGTGAGTGCCGTGGCGTCAGCCTAGCTCACAGCAACCTCAAACTCCTGGGCTCAAGCGATCCTGCTGCCTCAGCCTCCCAAGCAACTGGGACTACAGGCATGCGCCACCATGCCCGGCTAATTTTTTTCTATATATATTAGTTGGCCAATTAATTTCTTTCTGTTTATAGTAGAGATGGGGTCTCGCTCTTGCTCAGGCTGGTCTCGAACTCCTGAGCTCAAATGATCCGCCCACCTCGGCCTCCCAGAGAGCTAGGATTACAGGCATGAGCCACCGTGCCCGGCCTCCAGATTACTTTTTATAAACAAAAAATGAGATTACAACAATAATGTTATTATAAATAATAATAACTGCTAAAATATCTTGTCTATGTACTATAAGCCAGGCACTGTACTAAGTACTCTTCTGTACTAATTTATTTCAGTCTACCATAGAATTAAATGGGAGTGGGTACAACTATTATCCCATTTTACAGATGAGGAAACTGAGGCTCAGAGAGGTGAAGCAACTTGCTCAATGTCACACAGCCAGCAAGTGGGGGAGACGGGATGAGAAAACTTGCTTATTATTTTAACCTTCTGGTAAATGCAGTTGTTTTGTTTTTGTAAGCTGCTTCAAATCCCTTTCTGTTCGTGATAGGGGAGGGATATATACAAATAAAAGTTAGGCATGCACCATCATGAACCCACCCTACAACTCCTTTTGGTAAGTATTTCCTGTGTTCTCTGAATTAAGAAGCTGAAGCTGAGTGGGACATTGTTACTAATCCAGGGGAGGCAACTTTTAAGTTGTGGGCTTTGAACTCAACTGCGTTTTTTCTGAAGGACCATACAGGGGTTGGAGCTGCAGTGGGGAGAAGGGTTGCGATCCAGTTACACAGGGACACAGATTCATGGACACCAAAGCTGGACCTGGATAAAATGTGCAAAGTTATCTATTCCAGCCCCTATTTGAGTTTCTGAATCTCCGCTGCAGTTTCCCTGACAGGGGTCACCTGGCCCAAGTTTGAACACCTCCGCTGATGGGAGACTCACTTCTTTTGCTGAGAGTCCAGAACCAGGGGGACATATCTGAGAAAGTGGGCCAGGTTGGAGCAATGAAGTGCAAGAAATGCCTGATAATTAGCTGGGATGAGCACAGGGAGACCGCAGAGGGGACAAGAGTGCAGGGAGAGTGGAAAACCATTCCCTCAAACACCTGTGCTGCCAATAGCAGCTCTTTTACATATAGCGCCTCCCAGGTGAGGGAGTAAGGATGTGTTGATTTCAAGGAACCAAGTCCCTCCAGAACCAGACTACTATAACACAGTATATTTCTCCTTTTGCCTTGGCTACTAGGAAGCTCTTAAGTAAGTTACATATTCAACCTCAGTAAAAAATTGAATCCAGGTACCTGACAGATTTCTCGCTATCTCTTTCTTATAGCTTTCAATCTCTCTTTTTAGACCGATGTTTTATAATGTTTGCTTAAACCTGAGCAGCTACCTCATTGCATTTTTGTAAATTTTGATTATGAAAAAAAAAAAACATTTCATAATGTGGATTTGTAGGTTTGCTAGCTTGGACCAAGGTCAGGGAAGGTGGGGCAGATACGAGGGAGAAGATGTTAAGACCAACTTAGCAACCATGATTGTTCATGTGAGGGAGAGGTGCTTGGAGCTAGAGATATTCAACGTGGAAGGGAAGTCAGGGCAGCTAAAGAGCATGAAGAACGGAGTTGCCCAGACTAAGAGAGAAGAGAAAAGTGCTCCAGGCAGAGTGGGAAGGCCTAGGCATGGAAGGGAACAAGGAGGGATGGGAAGAAAGTTCCAAAGGCTGCAGTGCCTAGAGTGTGAGGACTGAGGGTAAGCTGAGGCTGGAGGGTTGGGAGAGCCGGCCAGGCCTTGCCACTGAAGGAAGACCCTGAGTTTTCTCCTAAGGCTGAATATTCACGTTCTTGGGAGTTTTCCCAGGGGGCTGGCCTCAAGGGCAAAGCTAAGCCTGGCATCCCAGGCCAGATGCCGTGTCCCCTCCTGGGGTCTTTAACTGATGTAGCTATAGCCTGGGGGGGGGGTGCGGGGCAGGTGAGGGCAGGAGAAAGGCATCGAGCCAGGTGCCCTTGAAGCAGAACCAGAGTGTTCAGCTCCACTGACTCAAGGATATGGGAAGTCCACAGGGGCTGCCCGGCCAGCCAGAGCCAAGGGCGAAAACTCAGGGCTTCCACCAGGCTGGTGAGTGGGCCAGACCCACCAAAACACCCCCTGTGATGAGGGCTGGGACCAGGCCATGAAATAGCAAGACCAGAGGATGAGCTTCCACGCTGGAGTCCTTGATTCGATTCTGACCTCAGCCAAGTGAGCCTGGGCAAGTCTCTTTACTTCTCTGAACTCCTTCTCTAAAATGGGAGTGATGTCGCCAACCCCGAAGGTTGTTTTGAAGATTAGGTGTGTTTGCAAATGCAAAAGATTTAGCATAAAGTAGTTAGTCCATAAATGTTCATTCCCCAAATCTAGGGTACTAGGAACGGGGCCCTCGTTACGGCCACTCCTGCCCCTGAGTTCCCGGCCACATCTCAAGCCTGCAGGTCAAGCTACAGGCGGTGAGACCGGCCAAGCCTCTGTCTCTGGGCTCAGAGCCTTTGCTCAAGCTGTTCCCTCCCCCTGGATGCCCTTCCCCCACCTCTTCACCTACCTAACCCCAACTCACTCGTCAGTACTCAGTCCAGAACATCACCTCCTCCAGGGAGCCTTCCTCATCTCCCAGGTCTGACCTGGGCTTCCCCACCTGTGCTCCCCCAGCCCCCTGCCTTACTGCTGACGCAGCACCTGCCACTCTGCCCTGCCCAGGCTGCTTGATCCTCTCACTCTGTTGTCTCCCCTGCCCGAGCCCAATTCTTCAGCTCCGCCCCCAGAAACAAGGACTGGCAGGTAGTTGGTGCTCCGAAAATGTCTATCAAACTCTCCTGAAGGTCTTTTCTGGGGAATGGAGCCTGTTTAATGAGCACCTCTGCTCTGCATACACTATCCCATTGAGCCCTCATATGACTCCTATTTAATAGATGAAGACTCTGAGGGTCAGAGGGGTGAAGTGATTTACCCTAGGTCACACAGACTATAAGTGGGGATGCAGGATTTGAACCCACCTCTGTCTGATTTTAAAGCTCCTACTTTTCCCTGTGGCTTTATACATCATCACAGCAGTTCTTTTACGTGGAGGGGAGAGTTCAAAGACTTCGGGTGCAGCTGCATATGAGTGGGGGCTTTAGGCATGGAGAAAGTCACTCAGAATCTTTGGGCCTCAGTCTCCTCATCTGTAAAATGAAGGGGTTGGATCAGCAATTCTCACCCCTAGCTGTTCATTTGTATCATCTGGGGAGCTTTTAAAAGGTACAAAGGCCTGGCTTGTGCGCTGTGACCCACGCCTGCAGGCCCAGCAACCTGGGAGGCTGAGACAGGAGGATCCTTTGAGCTCAGGAGTTTGAGGCCAACCTGGGCAACATAGTGAGACCCCATCTCTAGTAAATAAATAAAAGTTCTTTTAAATGGTCCTGCTGCCTGGATCCCATCTTAGGTCAATTAAACCCAAATCTCTGGAGGTTGGGCCCCAGAGTTTATAAAACTCCCAGGTGACGTGGATGCATGGATAGAGCTGAGAACACGGAACCAGCTCATTGGTGACGCCTGTTGCAAGCAGCCCCTCGACCAGGCATGATGGCAGGGGCAGGGCAGTGGAGCCAAGCAGACACAGGTTCTGATCCCTGGTCTGCTCTTCCCCATACGTCAACGTCCTTGTTCGGCAGACGAGGAGAGTGAGGCTGGTGAAGTCTGAGGTCACGCAGCCAGGAAACACCATGGCGGGTGTTTGAATCCGGGTCTGTCCTCCAGAACTGCAGGCCATGAGGAGGAGGGGAGGGTCTTCGACAGGGAGAGGAGGTGTGGGTGGGCGGGCAGGTCCGCTTGAAGCCTGTGGGTCTCCTGACAACCTGGGCGAGGCCCGTCTTGGAGGTCCCGCAGCCATCCCTGCCTGGTGACTCACACCATCTGTGCAGCAGGTGTCGGGGCAGCACGAGGTCACCCACACCTGGCCTGCCTCTGCTTAACATGCGCCCAGACACCTCCACTGTCCACCGTGCTCCAAGCCCTGTGCAGGGCAGGCCAGTGTGGGCATGCCGGCCAGCTTGGGTGTGACGGGGATGTTGGCATTGGCTGCAAGAACACACTGGCAGGGGGGCTGATGCCAACTTAAGGCACAAGGAGGCCTTTTTACAAACACCTGTCCCAAATGTCACTCTCCAAAAAGGCCTTCCTTGGCCACCCTCTTTGGAGGTCTCCTTCTTCTCTGTTGCTGAGCCCACCCCACTTCCTTCATTGTGCTTATGAGAATTTCCAATTCTACACTTGGTCGCTTGATTACTTGTCTATTGCCCACCTCCCCGATTAGATCAGAAACCCTACAAACATAAGAATCATGTGTTTTTTTGTTTTGTCATCTCTCTGTTTTTTTTTTTTTTTTTTTTTTTGAGACAGAGTCTCACTCTGTTACCCTGGCTAGAGTGCCGTGGCATCAGCCTAGCTCACAGCAACCTCAAACTCCTGGGCTGAAGCGATCCTCCTGCCTCAGCCTCCCGAGTAGCTGGGACTACAGGCATGTGCCACCATGCCCGGCTTATTTTTCTATATATTTTTAGTTGGCCAATTAATTTCTTTCTATTTTTAGTAGAGATGGGATCTCGCTCTTGCTCAGGCGGGTTTTGAACTCCTGAGCTCAAACGATTCATCCGCCTCGGCCTCCTAGAGTGCTAGAATTACAGGCGTGAGCCACGGTGACTGGCTGTTTTGTCATCTCTTTATTGAGGTATAAGTGACATACTCTTTTAAGTATATAATTCGATGATTTTCAGTAAGTGCACACAGTTGTGCAACCGTCACTACAATCCAGTTCTGGGACAATTTCATCACCCCAAAAGATCCTTCATACCCATTTGCAGTTAATCCCTGCTTTCACTCTCATCCCTAGACAATCACCCATCTGCTTTCTGTCTCCCTAGTTTTGCCTTTTCTAGAAATTACGCATAAACAGAATCGTACATTACACAGTCTCCTGCATCTGGCTTCTTTCACTGAGCATAAAGTCTTTGAGCTTCATCCATGTACCAGAAATTTGTTTCTTTCTATTGCTGAGGAGTATTTCACTGTGTGGATGGACCACATTTGATTTATCCAGTTACCTTTTGGATTTTTTTTAAGAGATGGGGGTCTCACTCTCACCCAGGCTGAAGTGCAGTGGCACAATCAAAGCTCACTGCAGCCTCGAACTCCTGGGCCCAGCGGATCCTCCTGCCTCAGCCTGCCAAGTAGCTGGGACTATAGGCATGTGCTACCACGTCCAGCTAATTTTTTCATTTAATTTAATTTAATTTAATTAATTTATTTTTTGAGACAGAGTCTCACTCTGTTGCCTGGGTTAGAGTGCCATGGCATCAGCCTAGCTCACAGCAACCTCAAACTCCTGGGCTCAGGAGATCCTCCTGCCTCAGCCTCCCAAGTAGCTGAGACTATAGGCGTCCACCACCATGTCCGGCTAATTTTTTCTATTTTTTAGTAGAGACGGGGGTCTCACTCTTGTTTAGGTTGGTCTCGAACTCCTGAGCTCAAAGGATCCACCCACCTCAGCCTCCCAGAGTGCCAGGATTACAGGTGTGAGCCACTGCGCCCGGCCTTAATTTTAATTTTTATTTGCTTCCAGTTTTTGTCTGTAGGAGTATGCTGCTGTCAACATTTGCATGCAAGTCTCTCTGTGGACATACATTCTCATTCCATTAGGGTAGATACTGGTCTATTCCTTTCACAGAATCATGAATGGCAATATAAATGAACAAACTAGGGTGACATAGATCAAATGAGAACACCTCTCCAAAACATAAAGTCAAACCCAAAAATCAAGTTGCAGGAGGATTTGTGCAAAACCATACCATTCAATCTCTGATGCATGGATGGGAACGGTAACCTCCAAACCTGTGAGAGAGAGTGACTCTGCAAAGGGCGACAGTGGAGAGACAGAGAAGGGACATCCAGGAGGCTTCAACCATATCTGATCATTTTTATTTTTTTAAAAAAGGAGCTGAAGCAAATATGCTCAAAATGTTAGGATTTGTCAAAACTCAGTTGTGAGCCTGAGCATATGTTACAGCATTCTCTACATTTGTGTTTGCTTACAGTTCTTCAGCTGAAAAACAGCATTTATCACATCTTGTTAAGATAAGCATATGCATGGGGAAAACTGTAATTTAAAGAGAATATAGCACGTCATCAGTTAATCATGATTATTCCTGCGTGATGAGATTACTGACTGTTTTTTTGTTTTCCTATAGTGACAACAGCAGGGGCAAGAGCCTCGCTGAGGAGCAGCTGCCAGCACGTTGGGGAACAGACAGGGCAAGGATGGGAAGAGAAACTGCTGGCAAGGGATGCCATCCCTACAGTGTGCTGGCTCAAGAATCAGGCCAAGGAGCTGCAACTTGACCTTGAAGGCCATTGGGTCTCAAACTGAGGTCCATGGCCTCTGGGGAGCCTCAGGCATGTTCCAAGGAATCTGGCTCCATCAGGATGTTTATAATTTGGGGCTTTTATTTTAGTGATCCTCTAAAAATGAGCATAAGCATAGGCTGACTTCTCTGGGTGACCTACAACCTTATAACCCAGAGCTGCCAACCCCATTTCAGCGCCCAAGCTGGTTTGTGCCTGGGGTTCAGTTGGTGCCAGCTGCCCCACTCTGATTGTCTCCGGCTGGTGAGGAAAGAAAGAAGCAGGTCTCAGCTTGGCGGGTTCATTCTCCATCCTCCTGAGCTCAGCCTTTGGGCCTGGGAGAATTTCGAGGGCCTGAAAGATGTCTCAGCCCTAAAAAAAAAAGAATTTTAATGACTCTAAAGTAACAATCACCACTACCAAACTAACACGTGTGCACACCCGCACCCACCTCATTAATGGAAATAATTTCAGTTGCAAAATTATAAAAATAAATTCCTTTTTATAGCAAGAAAATTATATTTGATGTGCATTGTTTGGTAAAGGGAGAAATGGAATTTCCAAAGGTAGAAATGCCAGGGGACTGACTAGTAAGGTCCTTACAACAGTCCTGGACTTAAAAGACAGGAATGGATATATATGCCCACAGTGAGGGAGGCCAGACCCTCTGAGAGGTTTCCCCTCACCTGCATGGGAAAAGA
>VSMD01023958.1:0-20026 GCA_008750895.1 Mirza zaza | reverse complement strand
ATTCCACAACATCGAGAAGAATGGAAACCTCCCCAACACCTTTTATGAAGCGAAAATTACTCTGATACCAAAACCAGGAAAGGATGCAACAAAAAAAGAAAACTACAGACCAATATCCCTAATGAATATAGATGCAAAAATTTTCAACAAAATCTTAGCTAACCGAATCCAGACACTTATCAAAAAAGTAATCCATCACGACCAAGTGGGCTTCATCCCAGGGATGCAGGAATGGTTCAACATACACAAATCTATAAATGCAATTCACCACATAAACAGAAGCAAAAACAAAGACCACATGATTCTTTCAATAGATGCAGAAAAAGCTTTTGACAAAATTCAACACCCTTTCATGATACGAACACTTAATAAAATAGGCATAGAAGGAACATATCTAAAAAATGATACAAGCCATATATGACAGACCCATAGCCAACATCATACTGAATGGGGAAAAACTGAAAGCATTCCCACTTAGAACTGGAACCAGACAAGGATGCCCACTATCTCCACTTCTATTCAACATAGTGCTGGAAGTCCTGGCTACAGCAATCAAACAGGAATGTGGAATTAAAGGTATCCAAATAGGAGCAGAAGAGATCAAACTTTCACTGTTTGCTGATGATATTATATTTAGAAAACCCCAAAGATTCTACCAAGAAACTCCTGGAGCTGATAAATGAATTCAGTAAAGTCTCAGGATACAAAATCAATACAGAGAAATCAGAGGCATTCATATATGCCAACAACAATCTAATTGAGAATCAAATCAAAGATTGAATTCCCTTCATAATAGCAACAAAGAAATTAAAATACCTAAGAATATACTTAACCAAGGAGGTAAAAGACCTCTACAGGGAGAACTATGAAACACTGAGGAAGGAAATAGCAGAGGATGTAAACAGATGGAAATCCATACCATGATCGTGGGTCGGCAGATTCAACATCATTAAAATGTCTATACTACCCAAACTGATCTACAGATTCAATGCAATACCTATTAAAATCCCATCAGCATTCTTCACAGATATAGAAAAAATAATTTTATGCTTTGTATGGAATCAAAGAAGACCCCGAATATCAAAAGCAATTCTAGGCAACAAAAACAAAATGGGATGTATTAATATGGCAGATGTCAAACTATACTACAAAGCTGTAGTAAGTAAATCAATCTGGTATTGGCACAAAAATAGGAATATTGACCAGTGGAACAGATCTGAGAACCCTGATATAAAACCATCTTCATACAGCCATCTAATCTTTGACAAAGCAGACAAAAACATACGCTGGTGAAAGGAATCCCTTTTCAATAAATGGTGCTGGGAAAACTGGATAGCCACTTGTAAAAGGTTAAAGCAGGATCCACACTTTTCACCTCTCACAAAAATCAACTCACACTGGATAACAGACTTTAACCTAAGGTATGAAACTATTAGACTTCTAGAGGAAAATGTTGGAAACACTCTCCTAGACATTGGCCTAGGCAAAGGGTTTATGAAGAAGTCCCCAAAGGCAATCACAGCAGCAACAAAAATAAATAAATGGGACATGATGAAACTAAAAAGCTTCTGCACCTCCAAAGAAACAGTCATGAAAGTAAACAGACAACCTACAGAATGGGAGAAAATTTTTGCATCCTATGCATCTGATAAGGGGCTGATAACTAGAATATACTTAGAACTCACGAAAATCAGCAAGAAAAAATCAAATAACCCTAATAAAATGTGGGCAAAGGACATGAACACAAACTTTTCTAAAGAAGACAGAAGAATGGCCAACAAACATATGAAAAAATGCTCGACATCTCTAATCATCAGGGAAATGCAAATCAAAACCACAATGAGATATCACTTAACTCCAGTGAGAATGGCCTTTATCAAAAAGTCTCCAAACAATAAATGCTGGTGTGGATGTGGAGAGAGAGGAACACTCCTACACTCCTGGTGGGACTGCAAACTAGTTCAACCTCTGTGGAAAGCAATATGGAGATACCTTAAAGAGATACAAGTGGATCTACCATTTGATCCAGCAATCCCATTACTGGGCATCTACCCAAAAGATCCAATGACACTCTACAAAAAATACACCTGCACCCGAATGTTTATAGCAGCACAATTCATAATTGCAAGGCTGTGGAAACCGCCTAAGTGCCCATCGATTCAAGAATTGATTAATAAAATGTGGTATATGTATACCATGGAGTACTATTCAGCTCTAAGAAACAACGGTGATATAGCACATCTTATATTTTCCTGGTTAGAGCTGGAACCCATACTACTCAGTGAAGTATCCCAAGAATGGAAAAACAAGCACCACATATACTCACCAGCAAACTGGTATTAACTGAGCAGCACCTAAGTGGACACATAGATACTACAGTAATTGGGTATTGGGCAGGTGGGAGTGGGGAGGGTAATGGGTATATACATACATAATGAGTGAGATGTGCACCATCTGGGGGATGGTCACGCTGGAAACTCAGACTTGTGGGGGGAGGAGGGGAATGGGCATTTTTTGAAATCTTAAAATTTGTACCCCCATAATATGCCGAAATAAAAATAAAGAGAGAGAAAAAAAAAAAGAAAGAGTTTTCCCAGGAGGAAGATGATGTCAGTAGCATTATACTCAACCACATCATCATTGCATCGTCCTGGGGGATAGTAAATTTGTTGTCTAGATGTTATAATCTCCCTCCAATTTAGTTTTATTAATGAGGGAAGTATAGACCTGCTTATTCAAATAAAGATTTTTTTTTTTTAAATAAAGATTCACACACCTCTAACCTTTCTTAGGGAGAGGCAAAGATATACAATGTAACCAAAATGTCAAGAAAAAAAAACTTTTATCAGGTGGTGGGCTGGAGGGAGGGAGGAAAAGGAGAAGGGTGTATACTTACATAATGTGTGTGGCGTGCACCACCTGGGGGTTGGACAGGCTTAAAGCTCTGGCACGTGGGGGGGAAGGGTGGCAGGGGCAATACATGTAACCCTAACAATATTTGTACCCCCATAATATGATGAAATAAAAGGAAAAAACTGAAAAGAAATAAAAAATAATAAATAAATAAATAAAAACAAAACAAACAAAAAAAACCCTGAAAAGAGCATTACTCTCACATAAACAGAAAGGAACAGACACATAATCTAAAAAAATCATAAGTTTTCTTGAACCCTTCAGAAAGCTTAGTTTTCAGGAAGACTTACTAGCCTGAAATCTAAGAAAGGCATTTCTAACAGAAGTCAATAGAAGAATGATGACCCATCTAGGCCAGAGCACAGGAGGAGGAGGACACACTGTGGTACAAGTGGATAAGAAGACTTTCACCAACATTTTTAATGAGTTTATAAAGGCGTAGTGTTGCCTAGCACAAGAGGACAGAACACTTGAGAGCCACAGATACAAGGAACATTGTACCCTCAAGTTCTTCATGATATACTTGCATTTAGTACTCATGAGAAAGATGAGGGAAATTTGAAATTAATAAAAAAAGGCAATGTTGCAAGATAATCAATATCTAAAAATTATATTTCTATTTATCAGATCAAACAATATAAAATGTTATAAAAAGATACAATCTATAATAGCATCAAATATCCAGCAATAAGTTTAAAACACAAAAGATATGCAAGATTTATTTGCAGAAAATTGTAAAACTTCACTGAGGGAATTTAAACAGTCTAATTTCCAACATAAGGACAGAGTGTCCGGCTTCACTTTGTCTTCATTTAAAGTTACAGTTGCCCTTCACAAATAAGATAAACATAATAGGAACATTACTTAACAGTTTTATTTAGATGACAGTAAGAGTATACCAAGAATACTACAATTTATGTTTTATAAAGTCAACTAAAGCCAGAATTCTAATGGCAACCCTTTGGCTTACATCCAGTTAAGGGTCTGTAAAGATTCTGAAGGTAGACTTTTAGGCACATTAACAGTATTTGTTAAACACACTGCCTTTTATACAGAAATGTAAAGAGACTGTACAAGCAAAGAACAGATCAAATCAAAAGAAACTATTTAAAGGCACTATTAAGTAGAAAAAAAATCCTGTTACTTTTAGCAATGATACAACTAACACCAAAGAAACAAAATACATATTTAAAAGTATCAGTGAGCTGTTTTGACTTGAAATGATCTTCTGAATACAAAATAGCTAAAATAATGACATCACACTTGGAACTGCTTAAGTGGAGTGAATAGAAAGGCTGGCATTACATTTGTTTTCTCCCTTTTGTGAAAAGTGTAAACATGTTTCTTTGGGCTAGTTTATCCCTTATGTATTTGTTTTAAATAGAGTAACTATTTGTCTTCTTTTTACCCATTCTCCTAGTTTAATTATAAATACTGTCTCTTTACACATTTAAATGTTTTTCAGTTTGTAAAATAAGCTATATGATCTCATTAGTTTTAAGCCATACCATTATAGCAAAAAACAAAATGCAAAGCAAAAACAGTACCATTTCTCATGGTCTGGCAGTGAGAGAGTGAGAGAGGGAGAGAGGGAGAGAGACAGAGAGAGAGAGGAAGACAGATAGGTACTGGGAAAAGTCAAATATACATATATATAGATTATTTGTTTCCACAAGGTAACTGCTTTTTAGGGAAAATTGATAGATTTTAAAACTTCACCCACGGTATTTGTTTTGTTTAGATATTCAGTTGCTCCTGTGTATGTCAAATAATTTGTTTTTCTAGAACATTTCATTCAGATTTTTGAAATATTTGTTTACAGGTCAAGAATGTATTCACTTTTAGTTATGTAATATATTCATTATGCTTTAGCATCTTGTCCATATTCCTTATTGTGTATACTTGGGATCTGTACATTGTTTAGATTGTATAAAACTAGTGGATCCTCTATTCATACATTTTTTTTGTTATTTTTTAAAATAGCAGTCTCTTTGATTTATTCGTTGAATTATTTTTTCTTTTCCTAATGATTTCTCTTTTATTAAGTACTTCATTCCTTTCCCTCTAAGCTTATTTTGTTGCTCCTTTCTTCTTATTTTTGTGTTGGGTGCTCATGCAATTATCTTTTTCTTTTTTTAATAACAATGCATTTAAAGCTATTATCTTCCTATGAATACATTTTAGTCAAGTTTGATAGTTTCCTGAAATTAATTTAAAACAATCTTTTAATCTAAATATTCTGATGGAATAGATCAAGAATGTAGAATGAGAAAACAGAGCATGCATTAGAAACCTTATGCGAGAGAATTTCCTCCCTAAACATCAAGTGCTTCCTTTAAATTCAGAAACTCCCGTAAGTAATGTTCAGATATTTGGAAAATGCATATATAAAACATACAAAAGTTAATTACTCAGGAAGTACTGTGGTTATGGACCTTGAACTTCAAATTTTATCAGCTGATGTCTCAAGGCAGAAACTTATATGTAACCTTTGATACGGTTAGAGGTGATTATATCATATAGTGTCTACTGTCTGATTAGAAACAGTAACTCATGAAGACTGACAGTGGGCAGGGAGTATGCTTAACATAGGCATTTTGTTCACACCCATCCTGAGCATCACTGACCTACATACACATTCTCTCTACTTCATCAGCCACAGAAACAATAAACTAGATAATTTCTCACCATTTTATCATTCAGTCATTTGGGGTACATTGGGGGAAGCATTAAAAAATGCAATTGCTCTTTAAGAGTTAGAAGAATTAAGAAATTGACAAAATCTAAGACAGGAATTCAGGTTTCCATACAGAAAAACAAACATTAAGCAGAAAGTCTGTTCATTTTCTTTGTAGCAATGAAACCTCAATTCAGATAATATAATTTTACTCAGGCTAGATGATTCATAATAAATTATGCATAGCAGATTATCTTTATATTCTATGTATGCTTCCCAACATAACAAGGGAACACAAATATCAGAATTGAAAATGATTTTGAAATATTTGATTTGAATTTTCTCTTCTTTTCATTGTTATTGATTTTTTATTTTAAATTGGCAAATAAACATTGTATATATTTATGGGATACAATGTGATGTTTTGATGTACTTTTACATTATAAAAAGATTCAATCAAGCTGGTTAATATATCCCTCACCTCACCAATTTACCACTTTTGTTGTGGTGAGAAATTTAGAAATCCATTCCTTTAGCAATTTTTTAAAAATTACGTTTTTAAAGGTGGGTGATTATGATGAGGAGTGCTCAGTTGCCTTGTTTGTTTTTGTCAAGAAAGAGTCTCATTCTGTTGCCCTGGGTAGAGTGCAGTGGCATCACTGTAGCTCACTGCAACCTCCAACTCCTGGGCTCTAAGTGATCCTTCTGCCTCAGCCTCTGGGGTAGCTGAGACTACAGGCACACTCAGAAACAGCTAGCTGGGTTTTGTGGGAGATTTTTCCCCCTTTCTTTTTGGTCTTACTCTCGTTCAGGCTAATCTTGAACTCCTGAGCTCAAGCAATCCTGGTCCCTTGGCCTCCCAGAGTGCTAGGATTGTAGGCATGAGTCACCACACCTAGTCTCTTTTAGCAATTTTGAAATACACAGTATGCTAATTTTAATGAACTCACTACTTTGATGAGAACAAAGACAGGTTTGGAAATTAAGGGATTTTCCTAGAGTCACACAAATTATGTTAGAGCGGGTACTAGAGGCAACTTCAGTGCCTCAGAATATTTAAAATAAACTGATATGTGTTATAAATGTGTTATATACTTGAAAAAATTAGGCCTTTATGATATTATCTGGAAATTATTAGTTGGTGGTTAAAGGATTTATATCCGAAGTGTAAGAAAACGTCTTCATATTTTATAATACAATATGGCTTTGACCCAATTTTTTCATTCATAGTTTATAAGCCAGGCACATAAAATCTAAACTACCTGTCAAAGAATCTTTATATGTAAACTCTACGATTAAAGTATCAGTAATGCTACCTCAATATTAATGAAGATATGATATTGTGGAAAACAGAGCCCATATAATTTGCATCCATAATGGTACACATACCTGCTTCAGGTATTCCAACATGTTCTAGATTTGATAGAATCTCCTCCTTGACATCAGGAGCACCTCCACGCTTACCTTCAGTCTTTTGCAGAATCAGTTCCTGTTGTTCAGCTTCCAGGACAGGCCCTTACAAATAAAATGGCTATAATTTAAGCACTGGGCCATTAAATATAAATAAGAAAATAATATTCATTTCCCTCAGTGTTATGTAAGGAAAGGCTGTGAGGTAGTGTGATAATACATGTAATGCATTAGAAACTCAAGAGTATTATTTCAGAGTCTGGTGCCATAAAAGAAGGAAAGCAATGTTTCCCAAATGTTATTATCTTTTTCTTTCCCTAGACTTCCCCCAGACAACTTGGTTGCCCTTTTTGTACTTAACCTGTATTGTACATATCACATTAAGTCAGTGATTTATTTGAGTCTCTCTGACTATACTGTAAGCTCAAGGCAGAATTCATGTGCTCTCATGTAGGAATCACAGCTAAATGCGATGCATGATCCTGGATTGACCTCTCAATCAGGAAAAAAAATTCTATAATATAAACTATGGCAACAACTGGAAAATTTGAATATGGTCTATATATTAAACAATTACATTTTCTCATTGTTAAATTTCCTTAATTTGTTAATTGTACAGTAGTATTAAAAAGAATGCCTTTTTCTTTGTTTCTTAGGATATATACATACTGTGGTACTTATAGCAAAGGGTTACGATATCTAAAACTTTAAATGATTTAGCATTAATAACAATAAACATAGTATAAATAAGGATGCATATGTTTTTGTGGAGGGCTAGAAGGAGGGAAATATGCAACCAATATGGCAAAAACTATTGAAAATTGGTGATCTTGACAAAAAGTATGTGAGAGACAATTGCACTCTTCTCGCAATTCTTCTTTAAATTAATTTTATTTCAAAATACAAACTAATATTAAAAAATACATGACACCTAAATTGTGCTTTAGTGAAACAGAAATTAGTTTTGCATCAGAATGGACCTCCCATCTTTGTTGTCCTGTATTATGAAACTTTATTTTAAATGACAGTCTAAGGACCATACTACATTTTTTATATTATACAATCGTGTACAGAACAATGAACTTCACTCATCTAATAAATCTGAACTCTACACCATGAAAAGAATTTCAATTACATTTAAAATGCAACTTTCTAAAGGAATAGCTGAATGGATTTGAGGGCCTGTGGCAAATCTTATAGTCATTGACCTCCGTCTACTATTGGGGTAATCTGAATCTGACTTTGTAAAAATAATCCAAAAGTCCTTTCCATGAAGTAGAAAGTGTGACAAAAATCTAAAGGTATTGTATGTAACTTTCCATAAATGAATCCCATGTAGAAGAAAGAGTGAAAAACAACGGCAAAATTATTTGTGAGCACGAAAAAGTTACTGTCTTATAGTGAGAATCATGGAAGTAGGGTGGCAACCAATTAATGCGCATTGTTATGAGTTTTATTCTGGAAAACTTCTCACAGTGAATCACAAAAATAATCCATGACCGGAGTTACGTCAATATTTTGCTTCAAAATACTATATCTGGAAGAAATAATTCTGGAAATAAACTTTCCTCTCAGTACTGCTTTAGCTGTGTCCCAGAGGATTTGATAACTTGTCTCTCCATTGTCATTAAGTTCCAAGAATTTTTTGATTTCCATCTTGATTTCCTTATTTATGAAGTAATAATTTAGCAGAAAGTTGTTTAATTTCCACATTTTTTGTGTAGAAATGTGGGTTGATTTCTATTTTTATTCCACTGTGATCTGAGAAGATACATGGTATGATTTCTATTTTTTTAAATGTTTTGAGACTTGCTTTGTGTCCCAGGATATGGTCAATCTTAGAGAATGTCCCATGAGCTGATGAGAAGAATGTATATTCAGTGGATTTGGGGTAGAATGTCCTGTAAATGTCAGTCAGGTCCAATTGTTCTAGAGTTTTGTTTAAGTATATTATTTCTTAATTAATTTTCTGTTTGGAGAATCTGTCTTGTGCAGTCAGTGGGGTGTTGAAATCTCCGGCTATTATAGGGTTGCTGTTTAACAATTTGCTTAGATCCAGTAAGGTTTGCTTTCTGAATCTGGGTGCCCCTAAGTTGGGTGCATATATATTTAAAATAGTTATGTCTACTCTATCAGGAACAAAAAAGGAGATATCACAACCGATACCATGGAGATAAAAGATATAATCTACGAATACTAAAAAAACTTTTATGCACAAAAACTGGAAAATGAGGAGGAAATAGACAAATTACTAAAAACACACAGCCTCCCTAGGCTCAACCAGGAAGAAATAGAATTCCTGAACAGACCAATATCAAGAGCTGAAATAGAAACTACAATTAAAAACCTTCCTAAAAAAAAAGTCCCAGCCCAGATGGTTTCACACCCGAATTTTACCACACTTACAAAGAATAACTGGTGCCTATCCTGCAGAAATTATTCCTCAACATTGAGAAGGAAGCAATCCTTCCAGAGTCATTTTACCAAGCCAACATCACTTTGATCCCCAAACCAGGAAAGGATGCAACAAAAAAAGAAAACTACAGAACAATATTCTTTATGAATATAGATGCAAAAATTCTCAACAAAATCTTAGCTAACTGAATCCAGATGCTTATCAAGAAAATAATCCATCACAACCAAGTTGGCTTCATCCCAGGGATGCAGGGATGGTTCAACATACACAAATCTATAAATGTAATTCACCATATAAACAGGAGCAAAAACAAAGACCATATGATCCTTTCAATAGATACAGAAAAAGCTTTTGACAAAATTCAACACCCTTTCATGATAAGAACACTTAATAAAATAGGCTAAGAAGGGGCATACCTAAAAATGATACAAGCCATATATGACAGACCCATAGCCAAAATCATACTGAATGGAGAAAAATTGAAAGCATTCCCACTTACAACTGGAACCAGGCAAGGTTGCCTACTATTTCCACTTCTATTCAACATAGTGCTAGAAGTCCTTACTACAGCAATCAGACATGAAAATGGAATTAAAGGTATCCAAATGGGGGCAGAAGAGATCAAACTTTCACTGTTTGCTGATGATATGATATTATATTTAGAAAATCCCAAGGATTCAATCAAGAGACTCCTGGAATTGATAAATGAATTGAGTATGATGATTTGTATGATACAATTTGAATTGAGTATGATACAAATGATTTTGTATCTTAGGATACAAAATCAATACACAGAAATAAGAGGCATTCAGATATGCCAACAACAATCAAATTGAGAACCAAATCAAAGACTCAATACCCTTCACAATAGCAACAAAGAAAATAAAGTATCTAGGAATATATTTAACTAAGGAGGTAAAAAACTCTACAGGGAGAACTATGAAACACTGAGGAAGGAAATAGCAGAGGATGTAAACAGATGGAAATCCATTCCATGCTCGTGGATCGGCAGACTCAACATCATTAAAATGTCTATACTACCCAAACTGATCTACAGATTCAATGCAATACCTATTAAAATCCCAACATCATTCTTCACAGATATAGAAAAAATAATGTTACGCTTCGTTTGGAACCACAGAAGACCCCGTATATCAAAAGCAATTCTAGGCAATAAAAACAAAATGGGAGGTGTCAATATGCCAGATTTCAAACTATACTACAAAGCTGTAGTAAGTAAATCAATTTGGTATTGGCACAAAAATAGGAATATTGACCAATGGAACAGAACTGAGAGCCCTGATATAAAACCATCCTCATATACCCATCTAATCTTTGACAAAGCAGACAAAAATATCCACTGGTGAAAAGAATCCCTATTGAATAAATGGTGCTGGGAAAACTGGATAGCCACTTGTAGAAGGCTAAAGCAGGATCCACCCCTTTCACCTCTCACAAAAATCAACTCAAGCTGGGTAACAGACTTAAACCTAAGGTATGAAACTATTAGAATTATAGAGGAAAATGTTGGAAACACTCTCCTAGACATCGGCCTAGGCAAAGAATTTATAAAGAAGACTCCAAAGGCAATCACAGCAGCAACAAAAATAAATAAATGGGATATGATCAAACTAAAAAGCTTCTGCACAGCCAAAGAATCTATTCACGAGATCAAACAGACAACCTACAGAATGGGAGAAAAATTACACATCCTACACATCCGATAAGAGGCTGATAACTAGAATCCACTTAGAATTCATGAAAATCAGCAAGAAAAAAATCAAACAACCCTATGAAAAAGTGGTCAAAGGACATGAACAGAAACTTTTCTAAAGAAGACAGAAGAATGGCTAACAAACATATGAAAAAATGTTCAACATGTCTAATCATCAGGGAAATGCAAATGGAAACCACAATGAGATATCACTTACCTCCAGTAAGAATGGCCTTTATCAAAAAGTCCCAAAACAATAGATGTTGGCATGGATGTGGAGAGAGAGGAACACTCCTACACTGCTGGTGGGACTGCAAGCTATTCAACCTCTGTGGAAAGCAATATGTAGATACCTTAAAGTGATACAAGTAGATCTACCATTTGATCCAGCAATCCCATTACTGGGCATCTACCCAAAAGATCTAATGACACTCTACAAAAAAGACACCTGCACTCGAATGTTTATAGCAGCACAATTCACAACTGCAAAACTGTGGAAACCCAAGTGCCCATCAATCCAAGAATGGATTAATAAAATGTGGTATATGTATACCATGGAGTACTATTCAGCTATAAGAAACAATGGTGATATAGCACATCTTGTATTTTCCTGGATAGAGCTGGAACCCATATAACTAAGTGAAGTATCCAAAGAATGGATAATCAAGCACCACATATACTCACCAGCAAATTGGTATTAACTGATCAGCACCTAAGTGGACACATAGGAATTACATTAAATTGGTATAGGGCAGGTGGGAGGGGGGAAGATGGGGCGGGTATGTACATACATAATGAGTGAGATGAGCACCGTCTGGGGGATGGTCACACTTGAAGCTCAGACTTGTGGGGGAAGAGGGGGCAAGGGCATTATACACAATCTTAAAATTTGTACCCCCATAATATGCTGAAATTTAAAAAGAGAAATAATTCTGTTTTCTGTTAATCTTAGGAACTAAAGGATTTTCCTCACCATAAGATGATTTAACCACCTTTTACAAGCCACTGAAATAATCATAATAAACCAAGTACCTGTGTGCCAGTACCATGAATTATCCAGCTTTTACCAAGCTTATCACATAAAAATATTAATCAAGAAAACAATGACTATAGTTCATTGAGCTCTTTTCTAGAGTCTATCCTGTAGCAATGAAATTGATCTATTCCTCTGCCAGTACTGAGCATAATTATGGTACAGAAATTTGAGTATTAAGCATTTTAAGCAAAATCACTTTTAGTTTTTCTTTCAGCAACAGAGGTTGCAGGAAGAAAACAAACTTTGAAATGAAACATGAATCCTGTAGCCACCATTCAAGTACTCTTTGGTAAGACACAATTGTGGAGCCTCAGTTTTTTCATTTAGCAAATAGGTAACATCCTTACATAATTGAACTTTATTCAGTGTGTTTCACGGTATGTTAAATTGGCACCGTACACTTTGATTTGGCACTCTACACATGCCATTAAAAGTTGATTACATTTTTAATGGAATGATTAAGAAGGCCAGACAACAATGGTCTAAGATCAAATTTAACAAGTGAAATGTGTACAATTTTATGACAAAAATTAAGCAGTTTCCTTGGATTTGCTAAAGTAGAGTTCTGGCAAGGACTGTATTTTCCAAGCACACCAAATAAGTCTTGAAGTAAAAGGAAAACTTTGTTATAGTGAGGGACTGTCATTCACTGCAAAACAACTTCACTTCTCACCCAATTATTAGGAAATGTTTCATATCCTTCTCTAATGATTTCTTTACATTTGTTACTGATCTATCTTAATGTACCACACACACATAAACATCCTCCCATAGGCATTCTTATTCCCCTTACCTTTACCTTGAACCTCCTCCTTCTCTCTCTTGACTGGGGGTAATATCCTGACTTTCAGTTGGTGGTTTCTCTTGTTAAGGTTGTTCATCACTGGGCTGCTGGAACTAGGAGGACGTGCATGTGCACATAAAAAGTATGCTTATTAATATATTCCAAAAGAGATGGCATCAGCTAGACAGTGGAAAAGAAAGTCTCAGGCTCCACTCTCGCTGACAGAAAGTTCAACTAGCAACCATCCACAAATCAGAACATCTCTTCCAAAACACCAGTACTTAGCAACAAGCCTGAGACACCTGCATGGTCTTCAGAATTGAATGAAAACCAAATTAGAAGGATAAAAAGAATGGTCTTGGGAGGTGGGGTGGGTGTATACATGCATAATGAGTGAGATGTGCACCATCTGGGGAATGGTCACGCTGGAAACTCAGATTTGTGAGGGGAGTGGGGGAAGGGCATTTTGTGAAACCTTAAAATTTGTACCCCCATAATATGCCCAAAAAAATGGTCTCACTTTGGCTTCATCTCCCCATATCTCTCCAAGTGGAGGCAATCCCAGATTGAGACAATTTCCCTGGGAACATAGTTCCTACACAGGGAAAAGAGAGCCAGAGGCATTCATCTAGCTTCCATAGCAATCCAAGATGCTTCCCAGAAAGCCCACTCTGGTCTCACCTCACAGGAAACAAGCCAGAGTCAGGTAGAAACAAAGAAAAACAGCAGAGTTCACAGTGACCAGTACATGCATCTTGGTGGTGCCTCGTGTTCCTGCCAAATGTGGTGCCTGATCGGAGAGAATACTCAAATAAACAAAATAAGAAATGAAAGAGTAGACATTATAGCTGATAAAAAAAGGAATAAGTTCCTAGATAGATAAACCTCCCAAGACTAAATTGTAAGGAAATAGAAAATCTGAACAAAGCAATAATGAGTAAGGAGATTGAATCAGTAACAAAAAGTCTCCCATCAATGAGAAGTCCAAGAAATGATTGCTTCAATGCTAAATTCCATTAAACATTTAAAGAACTCATACCAATCCTTCACAGACTCTTCCAAAAAAATCTAAAAAGAGGGAGTATTGCCAAACCGTTTCTATGAGGCCGGTACTACGCTCATACCAAACCTTGATAAGCACACCATAAGAAAAGAAAATTACCAATATCCTTTTTTTTTTGTTGTTTTATTTTTTTATTACCTCATATTATGGGGGTACAAATATTGTGAGAGTTACATATCTTGCCCCTGCCCCTCCTCCCCCACCCTGCTGTGCCAGAGCTTCTAGTGTGTCCAGCCTCCAGGTAGTGTGTACCACACCCACTGTGTAAGTGGGTGCCCACTTCCCAATTACAGATTTTTTTTCAGACATTTTGGTTACAATGTATATCTTTGCCTCTCCCTAAAAAGGGATAGAGGTAATTCCTTCCCCCCATAATGCTCACCATTTCCTTAAGATGTGGGTCTCCCCCCTAACTCCCTGTTGAACACTACTGTTTTTTGGGCAACATAGTTTTAGTCAGTACCAATTTGATGGTGAGTAGATGTGTAGCCCATTTTCCAGATCTTGTGTCATCTTGCTTTGTATTATGGGCTTAAGCTTAATCCAGGATAGCATAAACGGTGCTAGCTCACTGTCGTTTCTTAGGATTGAGTAATATTCCATTGTGAACATATACCACATTTTAGTTATCCACTCATGAATTGACGAGCACTTGGGTAGTTTCCATGACTGTGCAATAGTGAATTGTGCTGCCATAAACATTCAGGTGCAGATGTCTTTATAATAGAGAGATTTATGTTCTTTTGGGTAGATGCCCAACAATGATATTGCTGGGTCAAATGGTAATTCTATTTCTAGCTGTTTGAGGTATCTCCTTGATATTGCAATACAGATGCAAAAAACTTAAAAAATACCAACAAATCAAATTCAACAACACATTAAGAGGATCATTCACCATGATCAAGTGGAATTTAATCCTCGAAAGAAAGATGTTTCAACATATGCAAATCAATAAATGTGATACATCACGTTATCAGAATGAAGAAACCATATGATCATCTCATTATTTACAGAAAAATCATTTCACAAAATTCAACATCTTACCATGATTAAAGCTCTCATCAAATTAGGCATAGAAGGAATGTACCTCAAAACAATAAAGGTCATATATGGGAAGCCCACAGCTAACACTCAATGATGAAATATTGAAAAGTTTTCCTTTATGATCTGGAAAATAAGGATGCCAACTCTAGCCACTTCTATTCAACATAATATTAGAAGGACAATTAGGCAAAAAAAAGGACATAAAATGCACCCAAATTAGAAAATAATTTTAATTGTCACTGTTTGCTAATGACATGATCTTATATATAGAAACTCTAAAGATACCACCAAGAAAAAGCTGTTAGAACAAAAAATGAATACAATAAAGTTGCAGTATACAAAATCCACACACAAAAGTCAGTAGTAGTATGTCTATACACTAACCACCAAATATCTGAAAAATAAATCAAAAGAACAATCCCATTAAAAATAGCACCAAATAGGGGGTTGGGGGAAAACATGGCGGATTAGGGGTGCCCTCCTGGCTCTCTGCTCCCAGAGCGAAAAGTGAAGAAAGCGGATAGCCACAAGCGAGCGATCCGCACTTCCACAGGACCAGCTTCACAAGCCCGCAGACATCCACCGGGAAACGGAGGGATAAGACCATTTACAGCCTAAAGCAAAGGTGAATCAATTATTCTTCCATAAAAATCAGGGATTCAGAGGCACACAACAGGGAGGGAGCGAGGCGCGGTTTAAGCCGCTGCCGGCTGGCAGTGGCACCAGCCCTACCTGGAGTTGAGCAACACCCCATCCTACACCGAGCTCCACTTCCACGTAGGCCGGGAGGTATCTGAAGTTGGTGAGAAGTGGCAGCGCGGGACAAAGACCTGTGGAGAGGAGACTAGAGCAGGGAACACTGAGTTCTCCAGAGCACACAGCAGCGGCAGTATAAGGAGGGGGAGGGTCTGAGCCCAGCAACCACTCTCCGCGCAGCAGGAACCAGAGCACACTCGGGCATCTCTCTGCAGAACACTCCCAGGTCAAGGTTAAGGGGAGTTTACACAGAAGGAGGCTTTGACTTTGGATATAGAGGAGGTTTGGGACAGCACTGAGAGGCCAGAGTGTGATAAGTTAGACTACTTGATCCATTAGGACCTCCCTCCCTCTGCCCCTCGGGCACCGCTCCCGCCTCCACATTCCAGCGCTGACTTGGGATTCCAGCACTGACCTGGACTCGGGGTTTGGAGGGGAGGCATAGAGAGAGCGCTGGTACGCGCCCCTGCTCCACCAATTTGATATTGGACGGTCACTTGCTGCACAAGTGGCACTGACTCTGAACTCAGAGAGTGGACCCTGCCTGGACGGGGCAGTACTACAGGGGATGTTGCCCTTGGTAGATTTAAGGTAGAGAAACATTGTCTTCTACACTCTCCTGCAACCCGGAGCCCTGCCCTGGACTCCAAAGTCTCTGTCCCAGTCTTGGGGGCAGAGCTGAGATAGAAACTGTTCTCATTCCTGCCGCTTATCTCCACCAGTGTAATTAAGGAACCAGAAGACAGGGACTGGTGGGTCCCAGGGACTGCCTGCCCGCTCCTGGTTGGTCTCTCCCTACACAGGTCTCCTGCGCTCTGTGTCCTGAGTGCAGAACCCGTCTGGGCAGACTGCCTTTAGTGGTTACTAGGCGGAGATACTTTACGACCCCCACATCCGGGGATTTGGGGCTAGGTACTTGGCTCCAAAGTTTGTATCCCCACCTTGAGGTTGGAGCCGAGATAGAGACTGTTCCTATTCCTGCCGCTTATCTACACCTGTGGAATTAAAGAGACAGAAGACAGGGCTTGTGGCTGAGTCTTTGGCTCCAAAGTCTCTGTCCCTGCCTTGGGGGCGGAGCTGAGGCCTACCACACTCAGTGTCCAGGCCCTGGAGTTTGACTGGGCAGGGCCGAGCCTCATAGGAGGCTGCCCTTGGTGGATATAAGGCAGAGAGATTTTATGACCTACACACTCTGGTGACTTGGAGCTGGGCCTTTGTCTCCAAAGTTTCTATCCCCGCCTTGGGGGTGGAGCTGAGATAAGTACTGCTCCAGTTCCTGCCATCTATCTCCACCTGTTTAATTAAGGAGGCAGAAGACGGGAGGCCGCCGGAGCAACCGGGAGACCAGTGGGAAGGGTAGGTGATTCGGCTGTTTCCCCTCCACTGCATCTCGGACTGCTGGCAAGCTCCCCAGCGGGTAGAGAGACCTGCAGACACCAGCCCAGTGGCGGCCGCCGCAAGTGAGCAACACGACCTACTGACTCAGAAACTAAACAAGACGTGTGAATACCCAAACAAAAACCCAAAGGAAAGAAAAAACAACTGAGAGACATGGGAAGAAATCAGTGAAGGAACTCCGGAAATATGAAGAAACAAATGGAAAACACACTCCCAAAAAGGAGCACCAGCCCCTTAGAAACAGACAACAACCAAAACCTGGCAACCAAAATGACATAAGAGGAATTTCGTATGTGGATCATAAGAACACTCACTGTCCTGCAAGAACAACTCAATAACCAACATAAAGAAACCACAAAAAGCCTCCAGGATATGGAACAACAGTTCACTAAAGAGATCGAAACAATGAAGAAAACTTTAACCGAAGTCCTGGAGATGAAGAATCAACTCAGGGAACTACAAAATACAGTGGAAAGTCTCAAGAACAAGTTAGATCAAACAGAAGAAAGAATCTCAGAGACTGAAGATAACACCTTCCAATTAAATAAATCAGTCACAGAGATAGAGCAGAGAAACAAGAGAAAAGAGCAAAGCCTACAAGAGCTGTGGGACTATGTGAAAAAACCTAATGTGAGGGTCATAGGGTTACCAGAAGGGGAAGAAGACATCACTCAAGGGTTGGACAAGCTTTTTGAAGATATAATAGAGGAAAATTTCCCAGGCCTTACTCAAAATCTCGATATACAAGTTCAAGAAGCTCAGAGGACCCCTGGGAGATTCAATGCAAACAGGAAGACGTCACGACATGCAGTCATCAGACTGACCAAAATATCAACTAAAGAGGGCCTTCTAAGAACTGAAAGACGAAAGAAGCAAGTAACTTACAAGGGAAAGCCAATTCGAATAACAGCAGACTTCTCTAATGAGACTTTACAAGCAAGGAGAGACTGGGGCCCCGTTCTCACTCTTCTGAAACAAAACAATGCCCAGCCTAGAATCTTATTCCCTGCAAAACTAAGCTTCGTATATTAAGGAGAAATAAAGACATTCCCAGACAAGCAAAGGCTCAGAGAATTCACCAAGACAAGACCAGCCCTACAAGAAGTACTCAAAACAGTGGTACACACGGAACACCATAATAAAAACTCACGAATATAAAAACAACCAAAACCCAAAGATTAAAGGCCAGATATTGCTATGGCTCAAGAGAGAAATCAAAGCAACAACATCCAACCCAACAGAATGAACAGTAATCTACCTCACCTATCAGTTCTCTCAATAAATGTGAATGGCTTAAACTCTCCACTCAAGAGACATAGGCTGGCTGAATGGATAAGACAATATAGGCCAAGTGTATGCTGTCTTCAGGAAACACATCTAACCTGCAAGGATGCGTATAGACTAAAAGTAAAAGGGTGGAGATCAGTATTCCAAGCAAGTGAAAGCCAAAAGAAGGCTGGCGTGGCAGTTCTAATTTCAGACGACTTAGTTTTTAAACCAACAAAAGAAGTGAAAGACAAAGAGGGTCATTATATAGTGGTGAAGGGCACAGTTCAAAAAGAAGAGATTACAATTTTAAATATATATGCACGCAACTTAGGTGCACCCAGATTCATAAAACAAACCTTACTGGATCTAAACAAATTGATTAATAGCAATACCATACTCACCGGAGATTTGACCACCCCACTGACAGCACCAGACAGATCCTCCAAACAGAAAATTAACAAAGAAATAATGGAATTAAACAAAACTCTAGAACAATTGGGACTGACTGACATTTACAGGACATTCTACCCAAAATCCACTGAATATACATTCTTCTCATCAGCTCACGGGACATTCTCTAAGACTGACCATATTCTAGGACACAAATTAAACCTCAAGAAATTTAAAAAAATAGAAATCATACCATGTATCTTCTCAGATCACAGTGGAATAAAAGTAGAAATCAACCGTAACAGAAACTCACATTTCTACACAAAAACGTGGAAATTAAACAACCTCCTACTAAATGATTACTTCATAAATGAAGAAATAAAGATGGAAATAAAAAAGTTCTATGAAGAAAATGACAATGGAGAGACAAGTTATCAAATCCTCTCGGACACAGCTAAAGCAGTTCTGAGAGGATTGTTTATTTCCATAAATGCCTATAACCAAAAATCAAAAAGATCACAAATAGACAATCTAATGAAATGACTCAAAGAGTTGGAAAAGGAAGAACAGACCAGCCCCAAACCCTAAAATGGGAAGCTATTCAGGAGATTAATAAATCAAAAAGTTGGTTCTTTGAAAAACTAAACAATATAGACACTCCATTGGCTAAGATAACGAAAAGCAGAAAAGAGAAATCTCTAATAAGCTCCATCAGGAACAAAAAAGGAGATATCACAACTGATCCCAAAGAGATACAAGATATAATTTATGAGTACTACAAAAATCTTTATGCACACAAACTGGAAAATGTGGAGGAAATGGACAAATTTCTAGAAACACACAGCCACCCTAGGCTCAACCAGGAAGAAATAGATTCCCTGAACAGACCAATCTCAACAGCTGAAATAGAAACAACAATTAAAAATCTCCCTAAAAAGAAAAGTCCTGGTCCAGATGGTTTCACACCCGAATTTTACCACACTTACAAAGAAGAACTAGTATCTATCTTGCAGAAACTATTCCACAACATCGAGAAGAACGGAAGCCTCCCCGACACCTTTTATGAGGCGAATATTACTCTGATACCAAAACCTGGAAAGGATGCAACAAAAAAAGAAAACTACAGACCAATATCCCTAATGAATATAGATGCAAA
>VSMD01023955.1:0-13613 GCA_008750895.1 Mirza zaza | reverse complement strand
TTTTGAGACAGAGTCTCACTTTATTGCCCAGGCTAGAGTGAGTGCCGTGGCGTCAGCCTAGCTCACAGCAACCTCAAACTCCTGGGCTCAAGCAATCCTGCTGCCTCAGCCTCCCAAGTAGCTGGGACTACAGGCATGTGCCACCATGCCCGGCTAATTTTTTCTATATATATTAGTTGGCCAATTAATTTCTTTCTATTTATAGTAGAGATGGGGTCTCGCTCTTGCTCAGGCTGGTCTCGAACTCCTGAGCTCGAACGATCCGCCCACCTCGGCCTCCCAGAGAGCTAGGATTACAGGCTTGAGCCACTGCGCCCGGCCTATACTAAAGAATTCTTATAAAATATATGTAAGGTATAAAGTATAATGATATAGCAATCTCCTATGTAGATGCCACCCAACTTAAGAACAAGAACATTTAAGTTCTCTGTGTCCCTTTTCATTTCTCATAAGAGGAAACACTATCCTGAATTTTATCTTTATGGTTCTCTCATTTTTATTTACATTTAACTATGTTTGTTTTGCTAAACAATATATTATATAGTTTTGCATATTTTATACTTTGTTCAAATGGAAACATACTGGAAACTTACTATTTCCACTCAACATTACAGTTTGCCTTACACACATCTTAATCCACATGGATTTGATTATTTTATATATGGTGTGAGAGAAGGATCCAATTTCATCTTTTTACATTCAGAAAACCAATTGTCCAGTATCACTTATTGAAAAGTTCATCTTCTCCTAAATAATTTTTAGTGTTCTCTGAGTCATAAATAAAAATTCCATTTTTGTATTGTTCTGCTTCTGGGCTACATTTTCTCCTGTTTATCAATTTATACAGCCTGGCATCTAACTTCAGACCATCTGAAAAAATAGAGCTTTATAAAACATTCTTAATTTATGACAAGGAAGTCCTCTGCTTTGTACTACCTTTTTAGGAATGTCTTGTTTATTCTTAATCATTTGCTCTTGTATACAAATTTTAAAATCAGTTTGTCATATATTCTTTTTATATATAATTGAATTGAACCTCAAAGCAGCTCATAATGAACTAAAGGGAAGCCAAAGTTTGAACCCAGGCCTTCTAACTCCCAAATCCAAGGCTCCTTCTATGTAGCACCTGGCACTTCCAAGGATAACTACTCTTTAATATTCCCATCAAACACAAACTCATACAGCTACTTCAGAATGTATTATTCAACTAACTCATCAGAAGATCCACCAAAATTTAATGTTCTTTTAGGGATTCCATGGGCCTATTCTGTGGTTCTTTAATGGATAGCTATGGCGAGATTGCTAGATGTTTATTCAACATCCATTCTTTCTCCCATTGTTCCTCACTGATAGAACCCTTATTTTATTAGGAGAGGAGGGTAAAGTTGCCCATCTAATAAAAACTAAATTTTCCAGCCTTCTTCGTACATAGAGATATCCATGTGTCCATAATTCCAGCCAAGGAGATATAAGCAGGTGCTTAGTGGTAGGAAAAAGGAAAATTCCTTAAAGGGTAGGGGGAGACTCAGCTGGCATGCCTTTTGTGCCTTTTATGCACTTTATTCTTTCTCCTTCATGCATCCTAAACTGCAGACATAACTGCAAGGGCTCCAGCAGCCACTTGTATTTGACCACAAGGGAAAAGCCAAGAGGAACCACAAAAATCGAAGAGATATGACAGCCTTGAGCCTCCATACCTTGCTTCCTCCAGACTTTTTGCTTCATTTAAGGAAAATAAGCCCCTGTCTGACTCAAACCACTGTTATTTGGGTTTTCTATTACACACAGCCAAATTTAATTCCACTAATAAAAAAGGAATCAAATAATACATTTGTTCTAAAATTATATCTGCTTATAGTCATCTCTTCCATAGTATACAGCGCAGAACTTAAGGGCTTTAACCCAGTCCTTAAATCAAAGCTCTTTTCCAGAGCACAAACTAGGCTCCACCTACAGGTACAACTCATGTTCAAATAGGTTAGCCACCTGTTGCAGTGAGAATATATGCCCCACATAAACTTCCACTGGCATCCCCCTTCAATTTCCCTCATGCTAGGATTTGACATTTATGACTCTAATAAGCACATATAAACATTTCAAGTGCTTTTTAAGAGATTTATTGACTCTTGGAGGAAGGTAGAATGGTAGAAGGCATTTAGCCCAACTTCCCTTGCAATGCATGCAAGCACAGATGCCTGCCATAGACAGACGCCGACATCTGGTAGGGCATCGTGCTAAAGGTTGTAAAGGATTCCAAGATTAAGATATAGTCCATGTTCTGAAAGACTTTATAATCTAGAAAAGAGAATAGACTCATTACATGATTTCACCTTCTGAGGTTGGGAATCAAATACTTGGGATAAAAGATTGAGGGCCAAGGTCATTGGGAACCTGCTCAGAATCTTCCATCTGCCACGGGCCCAGAAAAAAAAATGTAGCAACATTTTGCTTATCTCAAGTGCCAAAGAGCACCTATTTCTCTAACCTTATGGATAGGATTTCTATTCTTTTTAATTCCTATGTGCCAATTTTACATAATATGTACCCCCATTAAATCTATAAGTCCCAATTCCTTTTGAAAAAAACAGTACACACTAATTTAGGTGAAATAGTGGAAAGATCATTCATTTTGGAATCACAAATTGGTTCTAAGACTTATTAGCTATGTGACCTTTGGCAAGTCAATTAACCTCTCTAAGGTTACCACTTACCATGCACAGTACTTGTAAGGATCCAATGATAAATGTATGTGAATTTGACAATAAAAAATTCATTACATGCCCATCATGAACAAGCATTACTCTAGTCACAATGGACAATAGAAAACACTCTCTGCCCTCATGTATCTATAATATAGTGGGTGAAAAAAGACGTATGTAATACTATCAATAGTAAAAGTGCTAAGAAGAAAAGTACAATAGAGTATGTAGTTATCATTATAATTGAAGATAAGGAATTGAGGGCAGAAGTTGCCTTTTTTGATAGGCTTGCCAGGGAGGGGTATCATTTGAGCAGAGTCTTAAATGAACACAGGGAGAGACCATGCAGATATCTGGAGGAAGGCTATTTCAAGTGCCAAGACAAAACAAGGCAAAGGTCAGGCAGGCATGGTGGTTCACACCTGTAATTCCAACACTTTGGGAGGCCAAGGCAGGAGGATCACTTGAAGCCAGCAGTTCAAGACCAACCTGGGCAACACAGTGAGACCTCATTTCCATTAAAAAAAAAAAAAAAGACTGGTCCGGGTGCAGTGGTGTTTAGAACTAATTGAACACAACCAGTTACAGATTCTTTTGTTCCTTCTCCACTCTCACTGCTTCACTTGACTAGCCTAAAAAAAAAAATTTAGTTAGCTGGGTGTGGTGGTGCACACCTGTAGTCCCGGCTACTCAAGAGGCTGAGGCAGGAGGATCACTTGAGCCCAGGTGTTCAAGGCTGTAGTGAACTATGATCACTCTCACCACTGCACTCAAACCTGGGTGATGAAGCAAGATCCTATCTCTTAAAAAAAAAAAAAAAAAAGGAAGTCAAGGGCCTAGAGGCTGGAGCATATTTGGCTTGTCAAGTACCCAGCAGATACCTAGGACATGATAGTTCCATTGCAGCAGTTATATTTCCAGCTGCCTACTGTGCAACAAAGTTGCATGACCTCTTTGTGGACCATCCCATGAGCTCTTTCTTTCTTCTAGATTCCCATCCTACAAGCACTCTAGCGCTCTCTCTCTCTCTCTCTCCTTTTAGCCTAAACCCAGATTCTCTCCATAAATACTTTATGTCCTCTTTTCTTTAAGTTAACATATACTGAGAGCTAGATATGTACCAAGCACTTACTAAACAGTTTGAGTATCTTAATTCTAATCCTCACAAAAATCTTAAGATGTAGTTCTTATTGAATTTCAAATGTGGAAACAGATTCAAAAGTTTAATACAGTCAAGTTCACATGGCTAATCAGAGGCTGAATTGAACCAAACTTGAACTCAAGACATCTCATGTTTATGTCCAGCAGATTAACCACTATCCTATGCTCTTCCTTGTTAACTGAAGAAGGATCCTGCAAACTTAATGATGAACAAGTTCATAATAGTCTCCTTCAGAGAAAAATTAATTTTCCAAAAGGCATGATTCCCAATCCTAGCCTTCCATAGTTTCTAGAGTGCTCACAGTCATTCATTTATTCAACATTTTTTTTTCATTTATTCAACATTTATTGAGCACCAATTATGTGCAAAGACTGTGCTAGGTTCTGGGATAGAGCAAGCTGCCAAGAAAGGCCCCTGTCCCATTGAATCAAAAGGATAACAAAACCCTGTAAATGGAATTTGTTTGCCTCACTTTGAGTAGGGGGTGCCATATAAATAGAATAATAAAATAATTATAAATAAACTCTTACCACCAGGGTATCTCAATTGCAAAGAGAAGTTGAAAATTACCTTCTAAAGAAGAGAATCTAAAGTAGTCTGCCTTTTTCAAAACCAGGTCCCATTTACTATACCCAAGACAGCCTTCTGTACTAGACTTTTAAGTATCCCATCATAAGAATTAAAAGGCATTAGGTCCAAATGTGTTCTTTATTGTTTGAGGGTTTCCACCTATGTGCATTTTTACTAGTTGGGGTTTGAGAGGTTGCAAACTGAATTTCATAAACCATAAAGACATATAATGCTGTTAACTTACAGTAAACTTACTCTTCCATTTCCTGTCTTCTCCACCCTTATTGGAGTTTCCCCTTTCCTCTTTCCATGATGCATACTTGGTTCTGTGTGTGCCTATGTGGGTGAGTGATTAGAAAACACCAAAACTATATTAATACCATTCTTAACACTTTATAGAAGGTTAAGTTCTATCTTTTAACTACAGACTGCTGGCTGGCAACCCAAGAAGCACTCAGAATATCACAGTTTGTTAGGCATCACTGAATTTTATGAAGTTGAAGTGATCCCTAATGAGTTTGGGGGAGAAAATCCTAGCTACTATAATCAGCACTGTAGAACAGAATTTCCTGTGATGGTAGAAATGTTCTATGTCTGTTTTGTACAACACACTAGCAATGGCAAAGGACGTTTGGAATATGGGTAGTATAACTAGGAAACTAAATTTTAAATGTCAATTTTAATTAATTTAAATTTTAAAGCTCACATTTGATCTGTTTTGTTTTTGGTTTTTATTTTATTTTCAATTGACAAATAATTATATATAACATATTTATGGGGTAAATGTGATGTTTTGATATATGTTTCAATTATAGAATGATTGAATCAAGCTAATTAACAAATCTATCACTGAGTATAATTTTTTTGGTTTTTAGGGGGGGTTTGGTTTTGGGTTTTTTTTTAAGGCTAGTCAAGTGAAGCAATGGGATTGGAAAAGGAACAAAGGAAACCGTAACTTGTTTTGATCGATTAGTTGTAAACATCATTGCACACAGACCAGCCTTCATATACTTTTTGTTTTTGCAGTGAAAACATTTTAATTCTATTCTTCCAGCAATTTTGAAATATGCCAAGCTAAAATTCTTAAACTTTTTTTCATGAAACAATTTCATAATCCTTCTCTTAGAGCTTCTACTGCTAACAAAATGTGGCGGTGATAGTTTACTGTAAAATTGCATTTTCTTGTTAATTGTCAATCAGAGATGTTATGGCTTAGTTCATTAATGTCACAGAGCTAAATGACCCCCTTTAAAGTGTTTATATTTACTAGTGCAAGATTTGGGGGCACATGGATCTTAGTATTCAAGACAGGGCTTCACCTAAAAGACAGAAAGAAAACATTTCAGTTCAACAAATAAAGGAGTAAACAAATCTATTAGTATATATATATATAGCAGAATATTATTCATCCTAAAAAAGAAGGAGATTCTGACACATGCTACAACTTGGGTGAACCTTTAAGACATTGTGCTAAGTGAAATAAGCCAGTCACAAAAGGACAAGTATTATATGATTCCACTTCTATGAGGTACTTACAATACTCACAGTCATAGAAACATGAAGTGTAATAGTGGCTACCAGGGGCTGGAGAGAGGGTGGAATGGGAAGTCATTATTTAATGGGTACAGAGTTTCAGCTGGGGAAGATAAAAAGGTCCTGGAGAGGGATGGTGGTGATAGTTGCACAACAATGTGAAGGTACTTAAAGCCACTGAACTGTACCCTTAAAAGTGGTTAAAATGGTAAATTTCATGTTATGTATTTTACCACAATAAAATTTTTTTTAATAATTCTAAAAATAATTAAAAGCATTTCATAAGATGAACTCTTATGGAGCAAATCAGGCATGATAGTACGGTCAACCTTCAGTGTCACCAAAGCTCATGAAGAAAAAGAATAGCTCAGATTCAGCAAGTTATAGACAATCCAAGATCCCTGATAACTCAGACATTCTCCTTAACTTGAAATTGTGTGACTGGACAAATTTTACTTTTATCTTGAAACCATCTTCACCAGTGGGATTGGCCTACAAAGATACTGAATTGCCTAAGCACATGCCACTGAAAGCGACTAGGCAGACTCCAGTCTAACCTAAGGATCACCGGCGAAAGAATGGACAAAGTGTGAAATCCACAAACTGACATGTGGAGGAGGAGGGAGCTGTCAACCCAGCAGCCTGTTAGACTTTGTAAGTGAGGGCCCTCCCTGTCAGTGGTACAGCTGCAACTCTACCCAGCACATGCCTTTATATAATAGACATTCAATATTTATGTTGATCGAATAAATAAGGGAAAAAATAAATGACTGAAATGAGTGAGTGAATAAATAAATAGCAAAGGGATTCCAGTCTGAGCCTAAACTGGATCTCCTTATGTTTGAATAGGTCTGAAAAACTTACAGGATATTACAGCTGAATTCTATTTACATGTGGGACCGAGAAATAATTCTGGTAAGATCAGTATCAGGCATCTAAGCTTGATCCAATAACAATGATTTAGTCACCATAGAATGGAAGAATGATTTTTAATGCAAAGTCCTAAAGAGAAAAGAAGCTATATGGAAAAGCTAGATTCACTAAAATATCTATAACATGTTATAAGTCCTCATCAGTACTGCATCAGGACCAAAGATCAGGGATGGGAAGAGATTTATAATGTAACAGGAAGGTGGTAGCTTTAGATGGTACCAATGGCTTTAGCATCAATGGCAGACAAAAGGCCACACAAACAACTTTGGAGATAAAACTTTGAGAGTGACTAAAATTGGGCTTGACACAGACTCCAGTGCGATCAAGGTAGACACCAATGAAAATGTTATTCGTAAGGCACCCAAATATAGCTTCATGAATTTCTGAGTTTCCCATAGTTGAAATCTAAAAGGATGGTCACAAATATGAAATGCATTCTTAAGAGTTTCAGAAGTATTTTAAGGAAATTTTGTGGAATCCTGGAGGTAGACGAAAGCAAAACCTGAATAAATATTGTCTGTTATCATCATTGTGATCCAAGGTGGATGTTAGCAGGACATGACATACTTACACTTGAACACTATGGCAGAGTTAGTGGTCCCATTCTTAATGGCACATAGAAAAAAAAAATAAAAGGACCACCTTTCCCAGTTTCCTTTGCAACTGCATATGACCCTGTAAGTCAGTTCTAGCCAAAGAATATGAGCAGAAGTAAACATGATCCCTAGGGGACACTTGGCAACGTCTGGAGTCATTTTGATGGTCACACTGGGAGAGAGGGGGGTGATGTTATTGGCACCTAATGGGTAGAGACCAGGGATGCTGCTAAACATCCTACCATGCACAGGAGCACCCCACAACAAAGAATGATTGACCAAAATGTCAATAGTGTCAATGTTCAGAAACCCTGACTTAAAAGAAAGACATACATCCTTTCCCTTCTTTTCCCTTTTTGTCAGGTTGGAATTGGGGCATAGTTGTGATCTGTGTTGGACCACATGACATGAAAGCAACACCCTGGAGATGACAGAGCATGACCGAAGCCTGGCGCCTTTACAACTTCACAGTGCGGAGCCACCACACCATCTCAGACTCTAAATGACAGTGAAACAAACTTCTATCTTCTTTTGTCTACTGTTATTTTGAGTCTGTATTTCACACACCTGAAGCTACTAATATATCCTAACCAATACAGAAGAAGTTAAACTTGACTGAAAGTCCTTTTAGGTGAACTGCCAAAAAAGAAAGAATTAAAAAAATGGGTGGCAGAAATCTTTTCTTTGCCATTTAACATCCATTTCTCCATGCATCCAGTAGCAGAATTTCCATTGAGGATGTCCTCTCTACCTTATTCCCTGCCATGTTTGTTGGATAGTAATGATACCAATCCCCACCTCCACAGCAGACCCTGATTGACTGAAGCAAAACCTCACATCTCCAATTCCCTGGCCACAGTGACTGACTCTGAGAAAGAGAGACTTTCACTCTTTCACTGCATATTTCAGATGAAGATATGAGACGTGGAAATGCTGTAGCCATCTTATCTCATTAGGGAAGCATCCCAGTGATGAAAATGGCACACAAAGGAAGAAAGACAATGAGAAATCCATCATTTGATCCTCTAGATCAAACTGCATCTATGATAAACTCTACCTCTGGTTCTTTCAAATACATGAACCAATAAATGTTTTACTTACACAAATTTGTCTTAGGTATCTATCACTTGCAACTGAAAGATTCCTAATAAAAACAGAGAGTTTTATGGTAGAAAAAAAATATGACAGGAGAAAGTTCACTTTTAGGACCTTTTCATCTCACACAAAAATTAGGACATCATCTGCTAAGTTTCCTGTAGCAGGAAAACAATGACAACAGAAGTTTTGCCATGGCCTGATGTATATGTACTAGGGGAAGTAGGCATGAAGAGACTTAAATCATTACTGTTTCTTTGTCTAATAAGATATCCTTAGACTTTCAAAGTAGCACTACCACCTTCACACATGACATGCCAACTTCTCTTCACCATACATAACTTACCCAGGTATTCAAATAACAAAAATGGAGGGGTATTCTATTTTCCTTTGTGTTATATTCTGTGATTAGTTGTTAGTGCAGGCTAGAGATGTTTAGCAATTATTCTGATTATGTTCAATTGCTTGGTTTCCCTAGCAATCCATTATAAACTAACAGCCCTAGATAAACAGAAGTTTGTATTGGGGTTTCTTAAACTTCCCCTTCATTTGCCTGTTTCTTATACCTGAATCCCAGGGACCTATCTTTCCTAACCATTGCCTAAGAACCTAGTATATGTTCAAGTAGCTACCAGCTTCAAGGGAACTCTGAAATAATGCATGCTCTCAAGACTCAAAGCAGTACTACTCTACTGGAATGTTAGAAAGGAACATATTAGAAAGACAGATGATACTGGCAATATTTTCAGGCAAAGCTTTCTTAATCACTAAAATAAGACAATGGATATGCTTGTCTCAATAAGAGTTTTAGCTGCCTTGTTGTCCTGTATTTAATAAGTAGTGTTCAGTCTCTGTGATTGAAGCATAAGGGCTCATGCACTAAGAAAGACCTCTAAGAAACCCAAGCAGTATGATTCTCCATACAAAACAAAAAGTTAATCTACTACCATCTTAAAATCTCAATCATTTGCATCAGTAAGAATAAAGATATGCTCAAGAATGTCATCAAAAAAAGTATTAAGTTTTTAAATATAAATGAATATGACCAATGAATATTCATATTAAATGAATATGACCAAACTGAAAACTAGCGTGATTGCGTAGACTATACGCAAAACCCATGTGTTTTGCATACTGTTTTTTTCCAAGGAACTGTGGGTTGCAGTTTTAATTGTACTAATTCTTGAATTTAGAATAAAACTGAGGGCTGTGTAATTCTTAGGCCCTTTTCATGTCTTTTATAAACCTTCACTGGAAGTCTTGAAAATCACTTTCAAAACTGAAATCAATTTTCTTCCTAATCCCCGAGAGACCAATGCAGTGAATTTCCATCATGCCATGATGAATTAAAAATGCTGAAATGAGTCATGATATAATTAGGGATGTTTTTTGTCCAAGTCAAGCCCATTGAACTACACTAATGCTGGTTTGCTTTAAAGTATCCCAGACAAATTTGGCAGTTTATGCAAAGACAAAGTAGAAGAGAACAAGGAATACTATGGGAACTGCAGGAAAACCAGTATGGCTAAAATACATGTAACAAAACAAAGAAACTTTTACTCTTTTAGCAGCTGGCATAATAATTCCTCTAAGGGTATAACACCATATTTTTAAAAAATGTTTTAATAAGCACTACTTGGGATGACAGGTGAGACCTCAAGGGATATAGTCAAGCTAAAAATGATGGTCAATAAACAAGAAAGGAATCTGGAAATAGAAGAACCCTTTGTTCTGTTGAGCCCTTTGATAGAGTTGGGTAAAGCCCAGTACAATAAAGACATGAATGAGAAGAACTTGGGCTGAAGGGAGCAGATGGATACAGGAAGGTTGTTTACCTTGCGGGAAAGACAAAAAAAAAAAAAAAAGCCAGAACTGCCACAGCTGAAGAGGAACTTCGGAGAAAAAAATATCAAATGGTTATTACTGTACCATGAATAATGGAATATCTCCTTTATCTCCCCTGTGAATTCCATGTTTCTCACTAAGACTTTTATAAAAGTGGATTTGGGAAAGACAATGTGAAGATATGCAAGAGTTCTATGTCCATGAGGGTATAAAATAAAACAAAAGCTACTTTTGTGGAGGAAACAGCTGGCATCTGAGTTTCCAACAGCGTCCGAGGAAAGTGAGAAGGGATGAGTCTGGAGGATTCAGCAGACAATTTTATGAAGGGCCATGTAAGCAATCTTAAAAATTGTGCACTTTATCTTAGGGCAAATAGGGAACAGTTAAAAAGATTTAAGGGGAGGAATGACATCATCAAGTTTATAATTTTAGAAGATTATTCTGGCAGCGGTTCAGAGAATGGGCTGGAAGAAGCAATGTTAGAGGCAGAAGGAAAGTTACAAAGCTTTGCAGCAACCCAGGCAAGAGACGTTAATGACCTGAACTGAGCAATTACAATTAATCGGTCTTGATGATTGATTAGTTACGGAAAACAGAGTGACCAATCTTTCTGGTATCTTCAGAATTGAGAATGTTCCAGAATGTATCATAGAAGTTCCAGTTTGAAAATGGAGACAGCTTTGGTCAAGCCATTCCAGTTTGCGTGAGACTGAGGAGTTCTGTGGATGTTGGGACTTTTTGTGTTAAAACCAAGAATGTCCTGGGAAAACTGGGATGAATTGGTCACCTTAATGGGGTTGAAGCCGTGGGGTAACTAAGGATGGCATCCTGTTTCTGGGTTGGGAATGAAAGCATCAGTCACTGAGAAGGCAGACATAGGAACAGATTCAATTGTAAACAGGATGCTGAGTTTCATTTTTGGATATTTTGAGTTTTAGGAGCCTACATAACTTCTAAGAGGATAGCTGAATGTGGTGGCTCATAACTATAATCCTATCACTTCAAGAGGTTGAGGCAGGAGATTGCCTGAGATCAGGAGTTTTAGAGCAGCCTAGGCAACATAGTGAGATCCCCATTGGGGAGAAGTAGATCCCCATCTACTTCTCTACAAGAAGTAGATAATTAGCTAGGCATGGTGGCACATGCCCGTAGTCCCAGCTACTCAGGAGGCTGAGGTGGGAGGATTGCTTTAGCCAAGAAGTTTGAGGATGCAGTGAGCTATGATCATGCCATGACACTCCAGCCTGGGTGAGAGCCACATACTGTCTCAAAAATAAATGTCCGAATGAATGAATAAATAAATAAATAAATCTAAGAGGAAATATACAGTAGACAGATCCTTTTAAGAATCTGATACTTGGCCCAGAAGATGGTGGATGAGAAACACCGCCAGACAGAGTGTCTCTGAAGAAAAGACAGATTCTAGTAGAAATTAGAAGAAAGAAGCAAGAAGACGAGCCTACATCGGATGAGGGTCGGCAGGAGGAGTACCTGAGACCACGGGAGACTCCACGGGAGGAGGTCGCGGAGGAGAACTGGAGGCTGGGACCCCCGGAGCAGCCCGGAGACCAGCGGGAAGGGGAGGTGGATCTGCCGTTTCCCCTCCCCTGCATCCCGGACTGCTTGTGGGCTCCACAGCAAGCGGAGGGACCTGCGGACACCAGCCCAGCGACGGCCGCCGCCAGTGAGCGGTAAGCCAGTAGCGGACGCGGCACCAGGCTCCCAACTCCCTCGGGCACCTCCGTGTGCACAGACCCGAGCCACGCGGCAGACGCCATATTGCCTCCTCCTCCCCTCCCCCGACCCTACCCGCGGCTGCCCAGAGAGACAGAGAGACAATATAGCCACCAGCCGGAGGCACCTCCAGGGAATGGGACCTTCCTTTTTGGAGCCCTACAGCTGACTAAGGGGAACTCAGACTGTGAGCTCTCTGCCCGCCAGCCCTCCCAGGTGCTGCTGGCACGGTGATCCCAGAAGAACGGGGCAGAGCCTGAGGTTGAGAGACATAGACCCGGCTTGGGCTCCCTGTGGGTGAATTGGGACAGGCACTCGTCTCCCTGGTGGGGACAAAATTTGAACTCTGGGACCCAGAGGTCAGACCTGCAGACCACATCCTGTGCACCGACGCCTCGCATTGCCCAGGGCACAGAAGGGATATACGTGAACAGCCTGCTGAGGTGTGTGTGCCTTCAGGGGCAGATCAGCGTCCTAGAGGGCAACCCTGCCCCCAAAGGGAGGCCGTGCGCCCAGCCCAGGTGGCGTTCCTGCGCAGGGAACCTCCCCGCCGGCATCACAGACAGGGGAGGCCTGGTGGCGTGTGGTCGGGCCTGCTGACAGAGGCCCAGGAGTAGCCGCGGAGTTGGGGACGGTGGAAAGAGGCCAGGCCTGCTCCAGACTGCGGGTCTCGGACAGCCCCACCCCCACACGCAGACTCTCTGACTGAGCGGGGCCATTCCAGCCCCTCCCTGTCAGCTTTGCCTGGAAGCAGAGAACAGAACTTTGACACCTGCTGACGACATTGGTGGTGCCTGACGGCGGGCTTACCCAACTCAGCTCCGCCCAGACTCTCTCTTAGACCAGCACTCACTGAGGGGGAGAAAAGGACACACCTGGAAGTCCCAGGCCCCCACCCACCACCTGAGGCACTAGAGTTCTCTCTTCAGGAACAAGAGCTGATAACAGGACACAAAAACAACAGCGTAGCCTGTTCCTCCAAGCAAGCGCCACCTACTGACAGCGAGAGCATCCTGCACACCCTTTTCACGACACCTACTGACTCATTATACAGGGAGTGGTCGAATCTCACCCACAGACACCACCTACCGGCTCAGAAACTAAACAAGGCGTGTGAATACCCAAACAAAAACCTAAAGAAAAGAAACAACAACTGATTGACATGGGAAGAAATCAGCGAAGGAACTCAGGAAATATGAAGAACCAATCGGAAAACACACCCCCAAAGAGGAGCCCCAGCCCCCTAGAAATGGACACCAACCAAAATCAGGCAACCAAAATGACAGAAGAGGAATTTCCTATGTGGATCGTAAGAACACTCACTGACCTGCAAGAACAACTCAATAACCAGCACAAAGAAACCACAAAAAGCCTCCAGGATCTAGAAAAAAAGTTCACTAAAGAAATAGACACAATGAAGAAAAGTTTAACCGAACTCCTGGAAAT